>SNQJ01S0063766.1:89406-120107 GCA_010110895.2 Picea sitchensis | reverse complement strand
GACCCATCTGCATCTGAAAATTTTCCTCCTAGAAGGAAGGGGAACTAGATCCCAAGTTTGGTTCTCGAGGAGGGAGTTGCACTCCTCCTGCATGGTGGATTCCCAAAAGGGATTTCCAGCAGCCTTTCCATAAGACTGTGGATCTGAAGACTGAACCAAGAAAATATGCCTGGAAGGCAATGGTTCAGTGGCAGTGAGTGCAATAGGAGGCTCCTCGAAATCAGATCGAGTCCTCCTAGTATCAGCTAGATCACCAACGAGATCCCCTGCATCTTGAAGAGTAGTTTGTGCCCACTTGGGCCTCTTCTCTGGCTCTGCAACTGCATCTGGATGCTCTGACTCTGCATCTGACTATACTAAATCTGAATCTAAATCATCTGAGTCCTCTGAATTAGAACTCTCATCTGAAGAAGAGTCATCATGTGCATGCTCATCATCTCGGATAGGTGGAAGAGTGAAGGTGTCTACATGCAACTACTGAGGTACATGCAAGACACTTTTCTCAAATTGGAAACTACGCTCAATGTTGAGTTAATCTGAGGAAATATCAATAAGCCGATATCCCTTCACACTGTCAGGGTATCCAACAAAAATGCACTTAGTGCTCTGTGGATCAAGTGCCTTCCTCTTTTCAGAGGGAATCTGAGCCCATGCACGTGAACCAAAAATGCGAAAGTGGACCACTTCTGGTTTGAGGTCGCTCCAAGCCTCGTAGGGGGTCTTATCCTTGACAGATCTATGAGGAGATATGTTTTGGATGTATGTTGCACAATTAAGTTCTTCGGCCCATAGTCTTTGTGGTAGTGACTTTACATGCAACATGCAAGATTCCATCTCCTTTAGAGATCTGTTTTTTTGCTCAGCAACTTCGTTTTGCTGCAGAGTGTAGGGAATTCTATGATGCAACTGAATCCCTACCTCATGGAAAATATTATGAATCTCATGATTCACATACTGTCCCCCATTGTCAGTTCGGAGGACTTTGATCTTCTTTCCGGATTGTGTCTCAACCAAAGCTTTGAAATCTTTGAGGTGTTGAAAGACATTGGAGTTTTGCCTGAGAAAGTAGATCCAAGTAAAACATGAGAAATCATCAACAAAAATGAGAATAAACCTTTTTTTTCTGATCGATGGATGCAGAAAAGGACCCATGAGGTCACTTTGGATCAGATCTAAAGGTGCATAAGCTCCCTGAGACTTTCCTTTGACAAATTTCTCTTGAGGGTGTTTTCTGAGAAGACATCCCTCACATACTCCCTTGGAGAAATGGATGTCTGGTAGACCATCAACTAATCTGTGCTTGCTAAGCTATTACATGTACCTGAAATTCAAATGTCCAAAACTTTCATGCCATATCCTACTACTTTCATCAGCATGAGTAAGCAGTAAAGTAGAATCAGGTTCAATGAATTCAGAAAATGTGTACAATCTAGACTGATGATTTACCTCAACGGTAGGAACCCTGGAGTTGGTTTGCATGTCGTATATGTCCATGGAATTTGGTGTGAATACGAATTTCTTTCCGGTGCCGGGATTCATCATCTGATACATGGAGAGAAGGTTGACAGAAAGCTTGGGAACATGCAGCACGTTCTCGAAGCTTCCATTGGTGAGTTCAATCCTTCCTTTGTCGGTGACTTCGACATAAGAGTTGTCCCCCATCAGAATAGGAGGACCTTTAAATGCATCCAAAGAAGAATAGACTTCTTCTGAGGAAACCGTGTGATGTGATGCTCCTAAATCTACGATCCAAGCATCGGGAGAGGAGTTGATGGCAATCAAGGCATGGCTAGAATTGTCTTTCTTGGAATTTAGATCTTCTAGCTTCTTCTTCTTTGCACCCTTGGGGATGCTATCTCCAAGGTTGTTTTGCTGAAGTATCTAAGAGATCTATTTGTTTTTTCATGCATGCAGATTCCGAATGGAATCCTTTGTGACAGTATGTGCATTTCTCTCCTTTTCTTCCCTTTTCTCCTTTGGATCCAAAGGCATCGGTGAAGGGTTTTGTGTACCCTTCCTTCTTTGTATGTGCATGATATTTCTTCTTATATTTATCTTTATATTTATGATATTTTTGGCTGCCATCATGCACAGTGAGTGCATGCGCCCTTAGGCCTTTGATTGTGCCCATGTTGATGAGCTTGGTTTGCTCTTGTGTCAGAGATTCGATAAAGTCCTCAAGAGAAGGTATCTTCTAGGTGGCTCCAGAGGTGAATATGATAGTATGTAATGTGGATAGGAATACAGAGAATTCAGGTCCAATCTTGGAGAGAATGAGGAGAACCATTTGTTTCTCCTCCTTCGATTTATCAACCCCGCAAGCTTTGAGTTGCGACAGTAAATCCTTGAATTTTGTAAAGAAATCTTGGATATTCTCGAAGCTTTTTGGATCCAATGTGAGAAGATCCACCTCCAGAATGTGTCCCCTCATCTCACATTGTTTTCCAAAGAGCCCTTCCAAGATGGTCCAGGCTTCATTGGGAGTCTTACAGGAATATATATGAAAAAGGAGATGGAGAGAAATAAGACTGCAAATTGTTCTGAGTGCCTCATCCATGCGATTTAAGTACTTGGATTTTTCTATGGCTGATGTCGGATTAGTATCTATATTCATGGTTAACCTATACAACCCTTTGGATCGGAGATGTATGGCTATTTTCTCCTTCCATACAAAATAGTTGTAAGGTGTAAGAATGAATTCTTTTTGGAATTCCATCTTTCTGTTGTCTTCAATCTTTTGTACCTGCAAAACAATTTGGTGTAGCTTTTGCTTAGAAGTCCATCGTCTCTAATACCATGTAAATGTGTTGAACCTACACAGAATATATATATCTAAACAATGATACACACATTTTCAGAGAGAATTGGAAAAATAAGAAGAAGGAGAGAAAGAATGGAAATAATTCGCATTAACCGTTGTGAATAATGAATACTTTACACATGATATACTCTGTATAACTCAATGAGTTCGACTTGAGGTGAACCAAGTCACCATAGTGGTGGTATAGAGTGATCTGGATACACACCAACAGTTACGGGAGTGAACTTCCACCTATTCTAGTCTCTCAGGCAGTTACGGGAGTGAATTGCCACCTAGTTGAGTTAACTAGTCAACTAGTCTTCAGTTAAATGACTGAACAGAAAGTAGTGAGGAGTTAACTCAAGGAATCAAGGCTAATGCGCCACTTTGGTGATGATACCAAGGCAAGGTCGAATTAGCATGGTGATGATCCCAATGTTGCATGGTGATCATCCCAATGCAACATCTAAACTCAACTCAACTAGTCAAACTGAAGTGTGAACTGAAAGAGAATATTCTCCAGGTGGAATATTCTCTCCTAAAATATAGGAGACTGGATAATGACTAATGAACAAATAAAAACCTTAGGAAAAATAAATCCTAGGTGTGTGTGAAGTAACTCCAACAACATGTGTATGATGACTTATGCCAACCAATAATGATAAAGTGAATTAAGTAAACTCACTTTTATGTAATACCATATAGACATGAGTTTGTTATAATGATTTTGAACACATGGTAGATAATCCTTATCATGAGCATGATATGATCGAATATGTATGGGATAATATGAAAGATTGGCCAATATAGAGTTTGATTGAGAAAGAAATGATATATAATTTGTTTTGAATTGAAAAAATGTTTTCTGTCACGACTTTAAATCATTTAGTTGTGAATATATAAGTTTATAATGAGAGTCTAATCCTTAGAATGATTTATAACCTTTGCATGCATTAATGAATTGTGGAAACAAAACTTAAAAATGTTTTCTTTTAAATGAATGGTAGAGAATAATATTAAATATTTGAATCCAACTTTAATTTAAAAAGGTTAAAAACAATATGAATTTAGGATTAAAATATTATTTCAAGATTACATTGTTTGATGTTGTAAAGTTCTCTTATAAATAATCAATTTTTATTTAATGTATTAGTTTCGTAATTATATTGAAATCTTATTTCATATTTGCCTTGGTATTATTATAAGAGTTAGAGTAATGGGTTCCTCTTATTACAAATATGAAATATTTATAGTATTTACAAATCTAATCATGAAGTTTTTATTTCTCTAAAAGATAACTTAACACATCTTTCAAATGAGAAAATGGAAACATTGTCAGAGGATATGCACTGCTCATGAAATATTTGAAACCAAATAATCAAGGAAAGAAAAAATCCAATCAAGTCAAAGGGGAAAAAAAAATGAAGAATCCAAGTAAAAAAAATGAGGGACCCTAGATTTTGTTTAAAAATAGAGAAGGGGGTTGTTGAGGCCCAACAAATGGAGATTTACTGGGTGAATAAGTTATCTCTGCATCACCATAAAATTCATGTTAGGGGGTTAGATGAAATAAAAAATTTAGAAACAATTAACAACAGATTAAGCGTTCCAGTCATAACTCAGAAAATAACGCAATTTAGCACTTGATGTATTTCTATATGGCAATGTAATTTGGTATCTTATTTCGATCACAGGTATAGCGATGCTTATACAATATAAATTCAATACCATTGATAGGGCCATTGCTTCTAGTAGGCATCCATAGCCTCAGCAGGGATGTCATTTAACCCACTCTAATACCTCTATCATGTCCAAGAGTCATTCATTCATGATGAAAACATCTTCATACTTGATAAAATTAAAATGCATACCTAAGAATCTTCGAAACCCGACATTTCTTCATTATTAGCAGGCCTGTTTAGTACCCCAACAAAGTTGTCTTGGTATCACGTGTGCATTTACCCGTTGCTAGAAGACCTATTCAGTATCTCGGTGGGTTTACACACACTTCCCACACATTGAAGTGCTTCCAACTCTCAAAAATTTGTTTATAAATTTGCAGAAAATTCATGATATTAAAAGAGTGGGGTGATACTGAAGATCTCACAGTCTGGTAATGAAAGCATTGATCATTTAAGAGTTATTTTCTTATTTTGATGAATTCCCTCATGATTTGGACAGTTAGATTTATTTTGATAAATCATCTCTATGACAGGGAAGCACAATTGAGTTGTATTCATTAAAACAGGGATGGCATTAGAAGTTTGTTAAGGATTATCACGTTTCGTTGTGATTTTAATGAGAAACCAGGAACACTATTTGAACATAAACTTTCTTCTGTTGTTCCGAGTTTTTCATTTACTGCTTAGGTGCTCGAAATGTTATAAATTGTTGATAATGAATCAACAAATGAAATGGTGATACAGAAATAAACATCTAGAGAACCAATCAAAATCAAACAAAATGAAAAGAACCAAAATCAAAAACAAAAATGAAAACTAAAAAATATTTACAAAGGGGCAAACCTGATTTTCTCAGGTGAAGTACTTTTTAAGAGAGACTAAAAGAAGATAGAAAAATACTTATTAATATGAGTGCAATCCTACTAGTGGTACCTTGGGTCAGGGTTGAATTCGGGTGAATTGATAGTTCAAATTTACTTATCTCTTTACTTTCCATTTTAAAATTTCCATGATGATAATGCGTTTTTGAGAAGAAATATTCAACGAAAAAGAAAAAAGAAAAGGATTAAAGTGGACTTCCCTGAAAAAATTCATATTATGGTTCCCTTGGTGTACTCACTTGTGTTCATAACTGCATTATTACAAAAAGAAACATTGAGAAATAAAACTAAAGGAACCCTACTTCTAAACCTACTCCTAACTACTAAACAAATCAAAATACTAAGTGAATTCATGCTTCCAGTGTAGCCATCAGAGTGACTCCAATCCTGCAAAGACAAAGAAATTTCCAATGAGTAAGATGGATTGAAGTGTTTCAGAAATAAAAATAAATACATCATACTTACCTTTACCTTTATGTTCTTCATTTAGAAACAAAGTAAGTATATCTTTACCATTCTGTCGAAATTTTTTAATATACGAATCCTCCAGCCAATATACAATTATGTCATGATACGAATCACAAAATCATGGAAGAATGTAATTAGATTCAGAAAACTTGCCAAAATTATGGGGACCTGACATAACCATCGACCAAGATGGAAATTCCCCATTCTCTTGACAATTCTCCACCTGTTTATGAATTTCTTCGCATGGAGGATCTAAAAAAATCATGTTATGCTTACCTCCCAGATATTTAGGTAGAAACATAGCAAGCACAACTTTATCTTTATTATGAAGATTTTTCAGATATGAATCTTCAAGCCATTCTAAGATCCTGTCATAAAAATTAAGATGCAAACTATGACTTTGATGGAATGGATTTATCAATGGGGAACACAGGTAATGAGAAGTGGAAAGCATGTTCCAACACAGTGATTTGGGGAGCCATGAAAAATTAAGAAATGAATAAGTTGGCTCCAAATAGTTAGCTTGTTATCTAACCTACCTTTTAGTGCATTTTAAGATGACACGGAAGAAGAATTTATAAATATGGAATTATGACGGGTTGAGGGATAAAAAATTTAACTATTAAATTTACCTCGGCCCTCCTTCTAGCGCCATTTATTGATGGGAAAATTTGACCTTCCGTCAACTAGAAGAATAGACCCGGACCGGAGTTGTCTAATTAACCCAAGCCATTTGGTGTAATCTATTTTGATGGGTTTAATGGCTCCGTTAGCCAATTAAAGTTCTAAAACAAAGAAAAGAAATAAACTACTTAATGCTAAAACTATAATAATATATATACTTTAATCTAATTATTTACAAATGTATTAAAAAGAAAGGTAAATATGAACATGTCATTTATGAACAAAATAATTACAGGTTGCAAGTTTTACTGAAATCCTTGCAAAATCAATGTTTTGTAATCGTTCTCAAAAGTAGATAAAGAAAGCACATATTTTTTGTATTTTTTGTTTTATAATCACATATCTAAGAATTATAAATAAAACATGATTTGAAACAAAGATAGAATGATGGTCAAAGCCAATAAAAAACTGTCATGTTTCACTAATACATAAAATGACAGAAATTAAATTGAAATAAAAATAACCTGGGATTAGTTTCATGCATGTGTCTATGTTTCTATGCGATCCAAAACTCTAGTTGCCTTTCTTGTAAGAGAAATCTATCATAGGATTGTACTAATGCCTCCCAAATAAATTCCAGGTGTTTATTGACAGCTAGGATATAAGAACAGAAAAAGTTGACATGTATGTCCAATGATCTTATCATTATGAATGATTACAGTAATATAAATATTAACATAAATCAATCATTTATCAATCAAATAAACATCATACATAAGTCATAATATTAAAATTGATATAATGATCACAGTAATAAGTTATGAAACCAAAAGCTATAGACAGAATTTAAAATCATTTAATAAAATGAAATATAATATATTGAAGAAGCTAAAGTTGTGCAACATATCAATATCTCATAATATAAAAAGGAAAAACATATATGGAACAACTGTCAGATCGGTCTAAAGCCAAAATGTGAACTAGTTGTCCATGTAGTTCTGAAAGTTACATGCCTATAATCTGTTCCAGCCCAAAGATCTCTTTTCAATCTTGAACCCCCACTTTATATAGATGATAAGAAGCAACAGTTTAGCTCCTTTAACCTCGAGATCCTGAAGATTGAGTTTGGTATGGCATCCAAAAATCAGACTTGTGCAAATGCCCAACCTTATTTCTTGTTGGCGATCCAATACATAGCAACGAACTTGGTTTAAATTAAGAGGTTTTTTTTTTACAGCAATTACGTTACATTATCTTCGCAAATTTTTGCGATTTAGGGATGCGAATCTTCTTAAGATAATGATGATGAGCACCTTTCTGATGCTAAATTTTATCAATAACTTTGGATCTGTATCTGTATCTGCCATTGTCGACCATTTTAAATATGCACACCAAACTAGAAGTCAAAATTGATAAAAGAAAACCTAAAAAAATAAATAACGTGAGAAATCAAATGATAAAACAAATAAGAAAATCGCTCTGGCACTTGGCAAATATGCTACAAATTCTCCTTCTTGATTCTTTGTTTTATTTCTCTCAGTCACAAAGCTCACATAATCCCATTAAGACTTAGTTTAGTGATTCAACAATCTCATGAAATTTTTTGTTATCTGCAATCTTGAGGTGGCGTGGTTTCCTCTACACAATCTCATTAGCGAAAATCTGGTGTTTTACATTTCCCTTAACTATCGCTGGTAGCATCATTTATGTTAAGAATAGCACAAACTCCAATTTCGACTATGAATTGTTTTCAAAGTGTGAATATTTTGTAACAAATAGTATTATAATCCCAGATTTGGTGGAAAGTGATTAACCGTTCTTGACATTAGATTCTTCATGAAGTGTCCTATCACATGCTTGTTTGGTAAACCTCTAAATGGCATCAAATACTTAGAGATCGAGTGATACGATGTTATTTTTGTTTCTATTCGGTGACATATATAATCATTATTGTAGACTATCAAATTTTACATTCATATTCTATCATAACATGTCAATGTGTTGAAGTCTTAATGTTTACAACCTTACGCTTCCAACCTTGTCGCTTGACACTTTGTAATATATATGTTATGATTTTTTCTAAAAGATTATATTACATGTGTACGATGACTTATGCCAACCAATAATGATAAAGTGAATTAAGTAAACTCACTTTTATGTAATACCATATAATGATTTTGAGCACATGGTAGATAATCCTTATCATGAGAATGATATGATCGAATAGGTATGGGATAATATGAAATATTGGCCAATATAGAGTTTGATTGAGAAAGAAATGATATATAATTTGTTTTGAATTGAAAAAATATTTTCTCTCACCACTTTAAATCATTTAGTTGTGAATATATAAGTTTATAATGAGAGTCTAATCCTTAGAATGATTTATAACCTTTGCATGCATTAATGAATTGTAGAAACAAAACTTAAAAAGTTTTTCATTTAAATGAATGGTAGAGAATAATATTAAATATTTGATTCCAACTTTAATTTGAAAAGGTTAAAAAACAATATGAATTTAGGATTAAAATATTATTTAAAGATTATATTGTTTGATGTTTTAAAGTTCTCTTATAAATAATCAATTTTTATTTAATGTATTAGTTTCGTAATTATATTGAAATCTTATTTCATATTTGCCTTGGTATTATTATAAGAGTTAGAGTAATGGGTTCTTCTTATTACAAATATGAAATATTTATAGTATTTAAAAAACTAATAATGAAGTTTTTATTTCTCTAAGAGATAACTTAACACATCTTTCAAATGAGAAAATGGAAACATTGTCAGAGGATATGCATTTCTCATGAAATATTTGAAACTAAATAATCAAGGAAAGAAACAATCCAATCAAGTCAAAGGGGGTCGGGGGAGGGGGAATGAAGAATCCAAGTGAAAAAAATGAGGGACCCTAGATTTTGATTAAAAATAGAGAAGGGGGTTGTTGGGGCCCAACAAGGTCATCAATTGGTTGAGCAGAGCTCCCTATTTTGTAAGGTTTTTGATGCTAGAATTGTTCTCTGGTTATGTATAAGATTTGAGACTTTCGGATTAATATAAGTCATCCTCTTTTCGTCTCTTTGTAAAAACTGTGCTAAAACACTCGGGCATGGAGGATCCAATCGAGTTGTTGTAGCTACATGGTGATGTAGGTTTGATCATTGTGATGTTGTGACTGTGTCATTTGGACATATTTCAGTGTCTGAAACTTGAGCTTAAGAGTGATCTTGAGTCTGAGTTTTTCTTCTCCAAGCTACTTGAAGGCCTGATGCCCATAGTAGTCTTGTCCACCTTTCTTACTAAGTCTTCCCTCTGCTCACAATTAAACTCAATTCACTGACTGAAGTTAGTTGTGGCCCTCACTTCCCTGTGCATTTTCCAGTTTTGTGTTGAACATCATTCATATATTGAGTTTTTTCCATTGACCTCCACTCATATAAAACCAACATCCACCAAAAACTCGGATGAGTATTGGGCTCATCCTCCTGCAATCTGAGGGTGACTATCAGTGCTAAGATTCTTGGTGGAATTGTCAGGGAACGAATTGAATACATTTCCCTGGGATAGAACGACAAAGAAATTTTGATTCTGAAGGTGCATCAGAAATCAGTACCTCAAAGATTGCAACTTGCACCTGGCAACTCCAATGTTTTAGTTGTGACTTCCATAGGCAAACACAGGAGGTCTACTCCATAGCTACCTCTAGCTACACCTGAAGTTGACGCAGAGAATATTATCAAGAAAGGAAATATTTCTCAAGAAGGATTTAGATGTTGTCCCAGATTGAAAATCTCCCTGGGAGAACAACAATGCTCAGATCTAGCCTTTGATGGTGAACAAAGTCCAGACACATTTAGAATGCATATCATTCACCTGGTGACTCCATGATTAAAGAATCCAGTGGTGACTCCACTATTTTGAAATGGAAAAGATCTTGTCTCGAAGGTTTTCTCCTTTTAATTTCTTTGTTGTTCCTGGTTTTTCAAATGTTGTTCCTACTATCGATGAGTTGGGTGATTTTTTGCCCATATTTAGAGAACATAAAGATGGCAACCCTGTCGAGCATCTCCATGAGTTTCATGAACTCATGCATCAATGGGAGATACATCATGAGGATGTATTATTGAAGATGTTCATTTTCTCATTAGAAAGAGATGCTCATGAGTGGTATCACTCCTTACCCCCTGCTAGCATCTCCTCCCTGGAGCAGTTTCATGCAACTTTCCATGCTCACTGTCAAAGGTATTATTCCTCTAAGTTAGTCTGTCATAACTGTTGTGAGGAGTATAGATATGATTTTCATAACATAGTTCGCTCTTGTGAAAGTTGTGAGGATGAGGGGTATACCTTGGAGGAGTTGATAAATCTGGTAAAATCACTTTATGAAAGAATAGAAAAATTGGAGGTAGATCGTGCTTGTTTCTCTTATGAAGGAGATCCAAAGTATAATATGGTCATTGAAACAAGTGTTTTTGGTGGCCCTGCTTATGATGATTATGAATCGGATCCTTGGGAGAGCCATGAAGGAAAAAAGGAGTTAAATGGGTAGTTTATCTCTTGTCCAGAACATGTTAATGAGAACATACCATCTGGTATTTGTTGTCTTGCATCAGTTCTCCACCCACCTATACACTCTGAGAGCATCAAACAATGGGTGAGCAACGATGAAGAATATGAGGTAATTTCTTACCAATTGAGCTCCTCTGATTGTAAATTTTGTGACCTTGTGGGGTCATATATGGAGCTGTGTTTTCAAAAAGCATTGGAGCGTGCAGAATTATTCATCTTATCATCATTTGGGGGTATGGGCAAGATTCCAAGCCATGTTCTCATTCTGTTGTCATACTTCCCTAGATTTTTGAGGATCAGATGCAGTAAAGATAAGAAATTTATCACCTGACAGTCTGGGTGGCTATGGTGGAAGTTTGCATTCACCTAGCACTTTGTAAAGATCAATTAGTATAGGATTGTACATAAATAAGCTCCTTCTAGAGCCCATGTGTTTTTTTTCATTTTTAGTAGAGTAGTGTGTACATATTTCCCTATTTTCTTCAGCGAAAGTTTTGAGCTTGAATCCACAACCCAACAGCTAAGCCACTGGAACTTCTTGTTCTTGGCAACTCGCAGGGAGAATGCCATCCCCTATGGAGCCAAATGTTATCACATATAGTTATCAAGGGAAACAGGTTATATAGTTATTCCCAAAGGCATGCACAAGAAACGTCAAAGTGCAACGTTCAGAGTAGTCCATTTCAGGCTCGAAATTCAAACGAACAGGCGAGATCGACTTCAACGATGGAAATTCTTGAGAAAATTATATTAGTTGCTCACGGGCACTCAGAATCCTAAAGTTGCTTGGAGTTTAGCACTGGAGAAAAGGCTTGAAATCAAAGTCGAGCAAAGATGACCCTAAGTCCCGAAGCGTGAAGTCCCAATTCGTGAAGAAGAGATCTGGACCGTTGAATCATGGAAGGCATGGATCGTTGATCTGACACTAGCGAAGTTGGAGAATCATGAATTAGAAGAAAGGAGGTAATCTAACTTTCGACTTCATGAAACGTGAAGTCTCAAAACACTCAAAATTTGAGCCCTAGGTCACAGCCTGAGGTCACATAGGAGGTGGGTCCAAGAAGAAAGGTAAGAACCCAATGCATGATTGGTGACTCGGGTTTTCAAGGAAAAAATCACGGTTGTTGGATGCATAGCAGATCCGACCGTCAATTGGAGAGGATGGATTTCATTAATTGGGTCTCAAGAATTCTGGAGACAAATGATGATAAGACTCCTGAAGCATGAAATTCAAAAACTTCATATGGGATAAGCGTCAGGTCACGGCCCAAGGTCACGTTTAAAAAGGAGCCAAAGGAAAAGGAGCTAGCTCCCGAGCCCTAGAGTGCCAAGACGCATGGAATTCGCCTAGCGCTGACACGTGACACTCTTTTCAAGCATTCTCAGACATGCCTCTATCCTATTTTCTAGTGACACCTGTCACCCCTCTGTCTATGACACATCAACATGGTGGACTCATGCCTCCATGTCCGATCATCCTCTGAGAGGTGTTATTGTTTAGCGCCAAAGGTAGCACCCCATCCCAAAGAACGCTTTGGCAGATCCTGAAGTTGGTGGGCATATATATTTGAAATTAGCACTAAATCTAGCTGGTGCGCCAAAATCTCAGAACGTGACCAGAACAACGACCACATTTTATTGCGGGGATGCAACGTGCTCAGTCAATAATTTTCTTAAGTGGTCCCGCAATGGAAACCATGGTATGGTAAATGTGTTACATGGAAAAAGGAGATGGATTGCAGGCCCAAAAGTGGTCTAAGCCCAAACCACATTTGAGCAGCCCCGCAATCACGTGTTTATATGGTGTCCTATCCGAGAGCAAAATGTGGCCGCCCCTTGAGAATTTAATCTTGTTGATTTCTCGAGAAAAGGAAGTTAATGAAAGTAGAGTTGGTGGTTGAAACCTCGACTCAATCCATAAATGGAAGGCATGGAAGGCCCGGCCGTGGGGACTGAACCATCAACCCGTGGTACCCCTCTGGGCAAATTTTCTTGCAAAACCCATGTTGATCTGAGCTTGCGTCTGATAGAGGGATGCACGTTAAGTTTTACATAAGAACTCGTTGACACAAAGCTTTGATTGTAGTGACCAGGTCACACTCTTGGTAGTGGCTTATTGTTTTGATTAAAAATAGATAGTTTTAATATTTTGTTAAGGTCGTCAACTGGTTGAACAAAGACCCTTATTTTGTAAGGTTTTTAATGCCAGAACTGTTCTCTAGTTATGTATAAGATTTGAGACTTTCAGATTAATAGAAGTGAGCCTCTTTTCATCTCTTTGTAAAAATTGTGCTAAAACACTCGGGCATAGAGGATCTAGTCAAGTTGTTGTAGATGCATGGTGATATAGGTTTGATCATTGTGTTGTTTTGATTGTGTCATTTGGACATATTTCAGTTTCTGAAACTTGAGCTTAAGAGTGATCTTGCTTCTGAGTTTTTCTTCTCCAAGCTGCTTGAAGGCCTGATGCCCATAGTAGTCTTGTCCACCTTTCTTACTAAGTCTTCTCTCTTCTCACACTTAAACTCAATTCACTGACTGAAGTTAGTTGTGGCCCTCACTTCCCCGTGCATTTCTTGTTCAGTTTCTTGTTGAACATCAATCAGATATTGAGTTTTGTCCATTGACCTCCACTCATATAAAACCAACATCCACCAAAAAAATTGATTAGTATTGGGGTCATCCTCCTGCAATATGAGGGTGACTATCAATGCTAATAGGTTAAATGGACAAGTGACCATGTGAACAAAGTGGCTATGTGGACAAATTTGGATAAAGGTAGCCATGTGGACAAAGTGGTTATGTAAATAAAATGAATATATGGACAAAGTGGCCTAGTGGATGCTTCTAAGGAAGCTACTTGGAGAGTATAAATAAGAGGCTAGGGTCTCTTGTAAAGAAATATCTCTTGAGCATACATTGAATATCTATCCTGACTAAGAGAGTGACTGTAGGATCTCATGGACGCATCAAATTTTCCATAAGTCTGAGATCTTGATGGCGAAAGTTTTGGAAGTTCAGAAACCCTGGTTTCTGAAGGAGTATGCGAGCAGCAGTGGGCTAGATCCCATACATACGTGGGATACAGTGAGGCAAGGCAGATACACATGCAGTCTGAAGAAGATCAGAGTGTGTACAGATGGATAAATTCATGGAGGCTTGAGTGTGAGCTGGTGTTAGGTTCCTGAAGGCTGAATCAAGTTCCAGATCTGCATTCTATGGGCTCATATATGCCATATAAATTATGGTATGGTTACATAGTTGTCTTGATGGATAATCTTGCTTATTGTATTGTGAATTCTTAAGGCATTATTGGTATGGCTGTTGTGATATCGTTATGTTGGATGATTGATAGACTGAGAAACACTCTTATGGTTCAATATTGATATGGTTTCCATAGTATACTAGTTACTTATGATTGAGTAACATTCATATTGTATGGTTGAGGAGAATGATTAAGTTGTTGGAGAGCATAGATGTGTTGTGATTGGTTATGGTACAGACTGGACAATGAAAGATAGAAGTGGATATGACTGAAGGTTGTAGAGGATATTGGTTTTCAAGAAGAGAAAACCCTAGTTGTTCAGAAGGCATACACAAGATTCAATACAGATAGACTGTGTACATACATGGACTTTACTACTGGTAGGGTGTGTACATACATGTGTTACACTACTAACAGGTCACATACCTATTGACAAATTGGTATATGTTGAGGATTGAATCCTTTTCTCAATTGGTGTTGAGTTTTGTAAGTTGAGTCTTGCATTGTAGAGCTAGTGCTCTTGTGGAGTTGTACTCTATTCAGTTGTTGTTGATAAACCCAAGGATTGTAGTCCATAATAAAAATAAAATTGTACATACATATTGTTTTCTTTGTGGTGATGGATTGTTGATGATATATGTTGTTTTTATATGTTGTTGATATATGTTCACATAGAAATGGTTATAAATGACAATAATAAGTGATGAGTAAATGGTGATTGCTAACTAAGGAGTTTTTTTGAAGGGAAGTTTAAAAAGAACCCTACACTGATTCACCCCCCCCTCTTAGTGTGGTCGGTGTGTCCAACATCCTTCTCTATGAGAGTAATTTTTTTCAACATCCTGGTAAATTTAGAATACATTGGATAGGGCCATATGAAGTAAATACTGTCACATATGGGGGATATGTACAACTAAAATACTTGGGAGGAATATAAACGAAAGGAATGATCAACGGGAGTTTACTGAAACTATACAGGGACAAACAACCTCCTAACCCTTAGAACTTACAGTGCAATGAGAAAGACATGTATATAGTGTACCATAGCAGAGATTAAGATAGAAAAATGATAAAAATAAATAAAAAGGAGAAAAATAAGAAAAAAGAAATAGAAAAATACAAAAGAAAGAAAATACAAAAATACTGGGAAATATCGTGCATAGAGATAGTGGACTTAGCACGACAAAAATAAAAATAAAAATTCACGCAACATATGGTTGGAAGAAAGAAATACACCGTGCACTAAGGAAAATTACAGTGCACTAGAAAAGGGACCAATGATTAGAAAATCTAAAAATGGTCATTAGGGGAAAACGCTGCGAATTGGGGAATTCATGGAGTTTAATGAAGCATAATTGATAATATTCAATGCATTAATCACATCCAAAGAAGCTTCTCCAAGAATATTCATGGAAATAATGGCACCCTCTATATAAAGGAGAAACGTGGCCAAAACAAGACTTATTGTGAAATTGCAAATTCGCCAACCTGTGAAGTTAAAAATGAGAGGTGAACATGAGAGTACATAATATTTGAAGTAATCAAAGCTCAAATACAGAAAGAAATAAGTGCCCATAATGGAACCTCCAAAGGTTGGTGCACCAAGCCAAACAACACACAAAACCCGAAGCAGTCTTAGGTCACCACAAGACATTGCAGAGGCGGCATAGGAAATGGTACAAAGAGAGGGAATTGTTGATGTTGAAGCAATTCCCTCTCCACAGGTCGAACCGGTGACCACCACACTGGTAGAAGAATAAGAAAAATCCCTGAAGAAGGTCGGGATGGAGATTGACTCGCACGACACTGCACATAGGCACGAACCAATCACCACAGGAAACCCACAACAACCTAGGAGGGTCAAAGAAGCCCATAGAACAAATGGGGGTGACAGTGAATGGATAGAGTCTGACGTAGTGAAACCACAACCTGGAGAAGGTTTGACACAGTAGAAATAAGGACAGGTTTAAGACATCACCGGGAAACTAGAGTCACGCGTGGAATATAGAGAACGAGAGGCCGGGACCTTTAGCGCACTGGTAAGAAGGAAGGGAAAACATCCCATCGCACGGTCTTAGTGAAAGAATACCAATGCCTCAAATGTGCTACCACGCATTCTCGAGGGGGTGTAGGCCATTCCAACTCTACTGGGGTGTGTGGAAAGGCTAATATACTCTTACCATGATGTGGTTGACACTAGAAAATTCCCAGAATTTTAGCAGCAAGTATACATGAATAACATAGGCACAAGACCATTTAGAGACCCCGTGATGCAGCCAAAAAAATGGGTGGCAGGCCTAGAAAACATAGGGATCCTTAACCTTGTAGATATTCCCCACTTTGGTAGGGTAAAATATGTGAATAATTGCGTCAATCAGTTGATGGCAGTCCTCCATGGAGGATTCTTATGGATGGAAGAACATGTCTCCATCAACATGGATCTAATTGCATTCATCATAGGTTTGTCATTAATGGGTGAGAGTCCCATGTAGTACCTATATAACAAGACAAAATAAAAGGCGCTCGCCAAAGAAATGAAGAAAACATACGAGACAGAGAAAGGCTTGTATGAGATCATCATCAAAAGAATCAACGACGCAACCACTAGGATGGCCACAAAACTAATGGTGTGTGTATTTCTATGCAAGTACCGCAAGGAGTAGGTCCCTACAGGGGATTTCTCACCTGCAGCTTAGTGCGCAAACAACACCATGCTCAGTTGGGCCCCATATCTAATGAACCTATTCCTTGATGACTGTAAGGATGTGCAGGACTTGGGAACAGAGTTCCATTATTCCTGGTTGTTGATTCTAATAGCACTCATCGAGTGGAAGGAGCCTCCCTACTCTTATTTTTGTGATAGAGTAGGTCATTTTTGCACAGCTTGGTATACGTCCATTGGCATCACGTTGGATCCCAAGGGAAGAAGTGGCAATGTGGGTACCTTTATGCGGTACCTAAGAGACATCCAGGAAAGTATAGCCAATACTTGGAGGATCTCTCCGGAAGTGGTCACACAGTATCAAGGTATAGCTAACTTTAGGGCTATGCACCACAATATGTGGATCCAAGCACACAGGGATCCAACAAAAGAATGGTTGCAACCTTGTTTCTACATCAAGGAAGAAGAAGTTGAAATGGCGATGTGAGACTGGCTAGATGACTGGAAGATCCCAGTCATTACCAAGGAAATTCCAAAGGGAAAGGAAGTAGAAGTAGGGTCATCTAAGACATATGTAAGATACAACGGTCCACCAAAAAATCCTACACAACAGGGGAATCCTAGTCAAAAGTCAGCGCAACAGAAGAACGACAGTGCTCCAAAGAAGGATGTGCAGTCAGGGAAAAAGAACATTGCCCCGGTGCAGGAAGAATAAGGAAGGGGGGACACAATGACAGAAGAAACCCCTTCGACATCCACTCCACATGAAATAGGGCCACCCATGAGACCAATTATACATATAGGGGGGTCGCGCAAGAAGTCCAAGGTGCATAAGAAAATATTGGAGTACACAATCACTCAGGACAATGCCAAAATTTTCGAAGAGAGAGTACAGGATAGCACAGTCGAGGAGTTGGAAGAGGCCAAGCACCAAACGAGAAATATACAAAATGATTTATCTCACATTAGACAAGTCCTAGAAGAAATACAAGCAGTGCAAAGGAATGAAAGGGGAACAAAAGCCTTCCCCTCGGTGACAAAAGCAGAGGAAAGGGCCATGTCAAGTGAAGAACATACCATCCAAACCATAGCATAGGCAAGTCCAAGATTCCAAGTCACATCAGACATGATGCACATGGATGCGATTATAGCCCAGACACCACTTAAGGATCTGGCACAAGTACAGTTTGTACTATCAAAATACCAACCAAGGCACTATACAAACTTCAATTTAATGTCATGCAGTAAGTGCAATTGCAGTGGAATTGTAGGAAACTAAGAATGGCAAGGGTGCCCTGGAACTAGTGGTCTAGCAAGTAAATCTTGAGACAAAAGAGGAGAAACAACACACATATAATTTGGAATAGAAGATGAAGTAATTCTTTACAAGTATTCCAGACAATGCGCAGGAAGCCATGAGGAATGTGGAGGAACATATCCAAATCATCATGCAAACACTCAAAAACTACAAAAAGGAGATTGAAGAGCTCAAATAAAAATTAACTCCAGCTAATCCTCTAAAAGTCTGGATGAAAGGGAACAACAAGCAGCCCTGCAAGTGGAAGTGATGCAGAAAGAAGCTGAAAGGGTCACACAACTGTTCGACAAGACCGCACAACTATGGACAACGTTGGAAGAAGATGATATGATCCAACAATTAAATCAACAAGAGGAGGGAATCAACAATACAATCCAGGAGATGAAGAAGAGGGAAAATTCCATGAGAATCACAGAGCGTGTAAAGGGTGCACAGGAGATGAATACTGTGTAGGCATAACTAAAGACTGTGTAGAACAATAAGTAGGAAAGGCTAGCCCAGTTAGAACCTCTCCAAGAGAAAGCAACACAAATTATTGTGAAATTGGATAAGGAAAATATGGCAATGGCACAATACCATGTTGAGAGTGCAGAATCTCTCAAGGAGCACATCACAGCGTAGAGGGTGGAATAGCTCACATAAAACGTTGCACGGGGCAGAGCTAAAAGGGAATATCTAGAAGGGAAATTCAACATCTTGGCAAAGGCTATTCTGGAAGAATGCATAACCTGAGTGGCTCAGTGTTACAGGAAAATCCCCCTGTGGATAGGTGAATTCCCTCTTGGATCCTAGGCCTCTAAGACCAAGACATAAAGGTGCTAACTTTGATCACTGACATCCCTTTAGAACTAGCTAAAATAATTTGTAGAGAAGAGGAAGAAGATGTACCTTTTTACGATGTTTGTCCTTTCTCAGTTCGAGTTGAGCTCTGATCCTCAAGCTCTTCAACAAGTCTTGCAATCCAATCAAAGACAAAACATGATTCCTATGCTACCATGATTAGTTTGAAACTAGATCTATCCATTACATACAAGTTCATGTAGGTATACACAATCTTGAAGGAAACATGCCAAGCACATGTATTGATGAGAACTCAAAAGAGATACTTACAGACCATTGATGAAGCTGCAACAACCTCTTCTAGCTTTCCTTGTCCAACCCCTTGCTCAAATTATCCACAAAAAAAATGACTATGCTATATTGATTATCTCCCTTATCAGATCATAAGTTTGATTCCTTCAATGTCTCCCCCCTTTCACCATGAGGAGGCCTCCTTATATAGGCTTGGAGAGGCCTAACCACCTTAGATATTCTTGGGATAGGTTGAGGATATTTCTCCATGAGTTGTGGATCCTCCCTAATATCCAGTCTTGACCTCAGATTCGAATCAAACTGACTTCAGAGATAAGAGGGATCTTCCCCTGATATCCTCAACAACACAACACTCCCCCAGAATGGTGCACACAACATTGCAATGCTCCCCCAAAGGAAGGCAAGGAGCGTTGGCACTCCCTTCTACTCGGTAGGGGAGCGCTACCCTTCAAAAGTGATTTTCAAGTGGTTTTTATCAATGAAAAATCTTTGTACTCTTCGTCAAATGCCATATCCTTCTTTTAAACAGTCTCTGAGGATGTCTTCAAGTGTTCCTGTGATGTCATCCGAGACACGACATAGGCAAGATGACAGTATGATATTTGCGACACTTGCGACATTTCTAGCCAAAGTGCGACACTTGAAATGACGATAATAGGTCATCATTGAAGTGAGTGATTTTGATGTGTAACACTCGAGATGAGCCACATGTCAGTTTTGGGGGCTTGTTAGGTGCAAGCCTATTTTGAGAAAAGACCTAATTTTAGAAGGAAAGGACTAATTTTGGAGAAGAACAACTAGTAGGAAAAGAAGCATGTGTGAGGAAAATAATCATGCAAGAGGAGCATCATGCAAGGAGAGAAGGCGGGAAACCCTAACCATGTTAGGGTTAGGGTTTTTGATAGAGTTTGTAACGACTATAAGCTTGTAAAAAAGTATAAATAAGAACCTAGGAGGTCTAGGTTGGGGTTCTAGTTTTTGGTTGTTTGGTTTATGGTAGTTCAACTATTTTTGTAATAAGGATATAAAAAAGTCAAGTAAGGTATATTTTGAAGGTTAGGTCATAGACTAAGGAACCTGGTGTGATCTAGTCCGCCTCATAGAGGTTCTTGAACCTATTTATGATTTTAAGAAGGAAGATGTAATCTGTGCAACACCATATTTTGCAGCAAACCTAATAAACGAGTAGAGAAGTCAAATCTTTGTGGACGTATCCCAGGAGGGGTTTAACAATAGTAAAACATGTGTTATCTGTAATGTTTCTTGCATGGTTATTTTATGTCAATGATTAGTTATGAATGAATGATTAATCTAGATATATTAGAATGCATGCATGTACCTAAAAGATGAATGAATCCTACAAATATTTGAATGAATAACATGATGAATGCATGAAGAAGATAAAATACACTCCCATATCCCCACTCATTCCTAGACTGCAAGCACTTGAGCATTGTAGTCACCCTTAGAACTATCTCGGGTGAGCCTATGTAGTGCACTCTATGTGTTGTGTTGCATTCTAATTTACCAGGAGGGCCGATAGTTTTAGAGGTTTTTTTTTGAAACCTATTCATATATGAACCTGGGTCAACGCTAGAAGTGGAAGAGAGATATTAACCCAACAAATTTCCAAATTGTGAACTAACTACACAGAGATCTTAATGTAATGCAAATACATGAATTTTCAATTAAATTTGTGCATGATCAGACGCAATGATAAACATTCAAAATCACAAACTTCATCAATGAACCAACGATTTTCTCAATTCAAAATGCAACAATAACAGTGACTGTACATTTCCTAACTTCTCTAAATGAAAAATATTGATAGTGGTCCTTCACAACTCTAAGTATAGGAGTTGTAAACTAAATTTACAATGACCCTACAACTTAAAATTATGGATTTTGGACTAAAAATACGGTGACCATAGCAAGATTCATGCTCATGCATTGCAATAGATTATTTCAATGACCATATGAATTACTAAAATTAGGATTGAAATTTAATTTTACGAGGACCATACTGGTCCTAAATTTAGATTGCAACTAACTAAACAGTGACCCAACAGTGTTAAATTTCTAATGCTAATTGGTTACGCAACAACCCTCACAAATTAAATTTCAAAATTCCTATTAAATCAACAACTATATGAGGTTATGAACTTCCAGAAATTTCATACATGTTTATAGTGATCCAACACATTTTTTTTTATATAAAAATAAGAAATGCCATTAACTTTACAATGCCCACAAGAAGATCAAATTTTGATTTCAATTCAATTACATTGACAATGATCACACAAAAATTAGTTTCCAAAGTGTAACTAAAACACAACGACTAAAAAAATCTCTGTGTTCAAGTTTTAGTTTCAAAATTCCAAACGATTTAACACTGACCATACTAAGCTCTATAAAAATCAAGTTTGTAAATAGTTTAAAATGATCATTGAAATATTAACCCTTCAAACAATTTTAATTAGTTAAGTATAAACTAAATGAGATTCAACTCAGGATTGCAATTAAAATTATAGCGACCCTACTAATTTTACAATCAACCTGCAAATTGAATTGGACAACAATCAATGAAAAGTATAAATTTTGATATTGAATTTAAAAATGGCAGTGAACAATTAAGTTTCAAGGAATATGGATTGTAAAATAAAAAAACATCGATCCATTGAATTCTAATTACAAATTATAGAAATAAAAATACTAGAACCAATCTTGATGAAGAGTTTCAGGATGTCCTTCAATAATTGGTGTTCCTTCCTTACTCCCACTTTCTAATCACAGAGACTTCATCGGTACCTCCCAGTGAATGCTATGGGTACTCTTCTCCCCCCTTAACCTCCCGAGCCGTAATTGGGACATGCACAAGAAACCAACAAACAACATATCCAAGGCTTTCCTTGCAAGGAAGAGCTTCCACTATTTCACAAATCTTGGTTTCCCAACTCTCACAAGTAAAACACAGTCCACAAAATATTGACAGCATAACATTACCAAGAAAAAGTGAGATCCTTTTCCCTTCTACCATATTTGTTTTATAGAAAAATCTCCCATGACACATGTCCTCATGCACAGTTAATTGTCTTTTTAATTAATTTAATTAGGATTATTCACCCACACACTTGTCACACTCTCCCCAAGTTGCACAAGTAATTACCCTTTTTATTTTATTTAAAAAGATAATTTCCCCCACATTTTCCAATGTGTTCCTATTTTCTCTCTAGTTGTCCCCTTGGTCCCCAAATTCTCATTTAATGAGTGTCTCCTAACTAGATCTTAGTTATAGTTGGATTAGGAGTCTTCTTAGAGATAGACTTAGTGGTAGTTTGACTTAAGATATTATTCTATGCATATACCAATTCTCTCAAAATTTTATTCCTTTCTATTTTAAAATCCTTTTTATTAAATTCATGCACACATGTGCATTTTATCCACCCTTCAAATTTTATTCCCCATTTTTTCTAGAGTTTGAATTTATCTCAAATCTTTTATCTTATGTCATAGTTCATTTAGTCATTTATTTAAAAAAAAAATAGACTTAGAATTAGTCTTAGACTTAAGCTTAGAATTTTGTTAGGCTTTATAATATACTAACTAATTAATTATTTAATTCTAACAAGGTCTAACCATTTAAATGTTTTCTAGGCCACCTAGTTTTATTGACTCAAGTTTTAATTATGCGATGTGCCCTTCAATATGCACCTTCATGCTTCAAGGGTGCCACTCTCCTTTGATTGGTTTTGGAATTTTGTTCAACAGTTGGAGTCAACACTCCATTCGGTCGACCTTGTGTGAGACTAAGGGCTTCTAAGGAATAAGGACTCTGCCTTATTGCATGCCCCTTAGAATTCTTCGTGAGAGGCTATCTCAGTCTACCCTCACGACATCATGGACCTCTCGAAATAGGTAATAATTAACCTATAATTCATACCATGGTAGGAGTGCTAGTATCCCATGACAGGGACATTGCCACACCTCTCGTTCAATGTCTGGTTTATGTTCATGAGCCCTTTACTCCTTATGTGAGTTGGATTAGAAAGCATCGCCAAGCCTTCATCCAATAAAAAAACTACTATCAATAATCCATATACATAACTCATACTGAAATCACTCATATATCACATGTGCATAAAATGAAATACTCAAACAAAATACAATCCACTCCCAAAATCAATCCAGAGTCCAAGGAATTCCATTGATGCCATCAACATCCATAACCTTTCATTTGTCCTGCACACTTAGGAAAACCTATCAATATCATCTGCCAATACATATACATGTAAGTAATAATAAGTCACAATACATCATCATCATCATGTATAACCCATAATCGAAAAAAAAATCACAATGTACCATAATCGGATCACTTGCATGCAAGTGTCCTCAAATAATAAGTCAATAAAAGTGTTCTTAGTAGAATGGGATGTTACATACACCCCCTCTTGTTTTGAACTTCGTCACGAACTTTGTACAGTATATAAATGCAAGTAAAAAAATGTTTCTGACATAGATCTATATGTCTAATATGTCAAACAAGTAAGGAAACTGTTGATGCATATCATATGCATCCTCCCAGGTAGTCGAGTGTGTACTATAGTTTTCCCACTAGACCTTGACTTGATCGAATATTTGACATTGTTGTTGTCAAATGTGATGGTCCAGAATGCAGATTGGATATTCCATGATTGCACCCTCATTCGACACCTACAAAGAAATCATTTCAATAACATGGGATGGATCACTAATATAATGTCGTAACACAGATACATGAAATACATCATGCATATTCTTCAAAGAATCAATTAAGGCTAGTCGATAATCCATGGGTCCTTTTGTTTTCCACAAAATCAAAAGGTACCATAAACCTAGGAGAGATTTTAACACTCTTTCTGAACTTGATCGAAATCTTGTACAATTTTACCCACAATTTTTTTTTCCAACTTCATAATTGCGGTCCATGCAATGTGCATCAGCATAACTCTTTTTCCGATCCTGCACTTCTTTAATCCTATGTCTTATCGGTTGCATATGTTATTCCATTTATTGGATTACTTATAGTCCTTCTAGGACCCTATCCTCAAGTCAATCCCAACTCAATGATGTCTAACATAGTTGCCCGTAAATAAATTCAAATGGTGCCATATTAAACGTACTCTAGTAACTCTTGTTGTATGAAAACGTTACCAGTGGCAAGAAGTCTTCCCAATGTTTATGTTGTTCCATTACATACATATGCAACATATCCTCCAAAATCCGGTTCATTATTTTTTTTTTCCGTCTATCTCTGGGTGATATGTTGTACTAAAATTCAGTTGTGTTCCAAAGGCCTCTTGGAAACTGGTCCAAAACTTTCCTGTAAACATTGATCCTAGATCAGATATGATCCTTCTTGGTACACCATGTAATCTCACAATCTCACTAACAAAAAATCTAGTTATGTCTGGCACTTGATGCATCGTACGCACTGGAATAAAGTGTTCACTCTTCATCAGAGTGTCAAATACCATGAAAATAAAATTGTGTATCCTTTCCATTAGTGGGGATCTCAAAATAAAATCCATCGAAATGACCTCCCATTTATATTCAGGAATAGCGTGTGGTTGTAATAAGCATGTTGGATGTTTATGTTCAACCTTCACTTGCTGACATTCTAGACATCTTTCCATGTAACTAACTATGTATGCTTTCATTCCTTTCCAGAAGAATAAAGTCTTAAGGTCTGCCTTCATCTTCGTTACTCCCAACTCACCCATGTAAACTTCTTGATGAGCTTCACTTAGGATCAAACTTCTTAATTCGTCAATAGGCTGTACATAAATTTTGTTGTTAAATCTCAACAATCCATCGTTTTCTAATGAATAACCTTCAAACTTTGGTACCATCATGGTATCTTGTCCAGTATTAGTCTTAACTTCCTTATACTAATCATCGTCAAACTGTAGAGATAGAATCTTTTCTTTTAGATTCGTCTTGAGAGGTATTACAGAGAATCTATGCGGTCTCTGACTCAATGCATCTGATACTCTACTCACAATTCCTTTAATGTAATTAATCTCAAAGTCGTAATCGCTAAGTAATTTTGACCAACGCCTCTATTGGGAATTCAAGTCACTTTACGTAAAGATGTGTTGAAATCCACAATGATCTATCTTTAATTAAAATTTCCATCCAATCAGATAATGTCTCCATACTCTCAAGGCATACACAATTGCTAATAACTCCAAGTCGTATGTTGTGTAGTTCTTCTCATGCTTTCTCAATTTCCTTGAAATGTAAGCGATCACTCGACCATATTGCATCAAAACATCTCCTAAACCTTCCTTGGATGCGTCCATGCATACTAGTAATTCCTTGTCCATGTTGGGGACTTTCAGTATTGGTGTTGTCGTCAACAACTATTTAATATTTGAAAATTATACCGCACATTTCTCTGTCCAAACAAAACTTCTTGTTTTTCTTTTGAAATTACGTGATCTGATTTTCTATCTTCGAAAAACCTTCGACAAACCATCAGTAATATCTTTCTAAACCCATAAATCTATGTAATTCTTGTACATTCTTTGGAGCTAGAGATTCCATGATAGCCTCTAATTTTGTTGGATCCATAGCTCTACCTTCTCCAGATATGATATGTCCCAAATAATGAATCTTTGATTGGCAAAAAGAACATTTCGATAGCTTCCCGTATAAAAAAAATTGTCTAAGACATTGTAGAACCAATCTTAAGTGTTCATCATTCTCTTATTTTGTCCGAGAATAAATTAGTATGTCATCGATAAATACTTGAACAAACTTGTCCAAGTATTCACGGAACACCCCATTCACCAAACTCATGAATACTCCTCGGGTGTTCGTCAAATGAAACAGTAAAACTGTAAACTCATAATGTTTGAATCTCATCTTGAATGTGGTATTGGGGATATCTTCCTCCTTAATCCATAATTGATGATATCCTAATCTTAAATAAATCTTTGAAAACATTGTTTCTCCCTTCATCTAATCAAATAAATCGTCTATTCTTGGAAATAGATATTGGTCCTTGATTGTTGCTTTGTTCAATTAACAATAGTCAATTCAAATTCTCCACAATCCATATTTATTTCTCACGAAAATAATTGGCACACCCTGAGGAGACACACTTGGATGTGTCATTCCCAAGTCCAAAAATTCCTTCAATTGTATTTTCAACTCATGCAATTTAGGCGTTCACATCCGATATGGTGTTCTCGCTATCGGTTCATTTCCAGGTTTCAAGTCTATTGTAAAATCTAACTCTATGTCAGGCGGTAAACTTGGTAACTCTTCTGGAAACACATTTGCAAATTCTGATACTATAGAAATGTTTTCTAATCCTTCTTCCTCGCCTTCATTACAAAATCACCCAAGTCAATTCTACAGTTTGTAACCTTTCCTCCAACTTTATTTTTGGCACCCGATGTCATTTCTACATATCTGAACTCATCCTTCTCTAATGTCTTTACCTTAATTCTCTTTTGTTGGACAACTGAGAGGGGGGGTGAATCAGTTGTTACTGTGCTTAAACAATTATATCCATTTTTTAAATTTATAATAGAACTTCTCAATGATGATCACAATAAATAAGCAGTAGAGTATTCAACATCAATCACACACATGTATATTACAGAGACAAATATTCTTGATTAAACCCATAAAGGGTGAAAACCTCTTCTTCTTTATATGATAATTATTTTCTGTACATTATCATTCTTATGAGCACCAACTCATAATGAGGCTACCACCTCTGTTTTGCAAGCTGCTACTTTCTGAGAGCACCAAATCTCTAGTTTCTCTAGCACCCACTAGAAGGAAGTACCAACTCCCTCACTGCTCCAGCACCAACTGGATGGAAGCACCAACTTCCAGTCACACAGGTACCAACCTGTATAACAAAGAACCAATGTTCTCCCTAGATCCACCCTACCACCCTAGTTTCTCTGGCTGCTACCAGATGGTAGCTACAACTCCCTATCTTCAAGCACCCACTTGACACTCAGAGGACAACAGTCCTCCCTAGCACCTCCCAACCACCCTGCAATATAAAAATTTGCTTTCTATGAATTTATTACAGTGATTCAATAGTTGTCATTGGCTTACTAGGCTTATAAATGTTCTTCTATGTTGCTCTTCTCTCCTATATCAGTGTCTCTCTGCTTGCATCTCCTTGAGCTTTCTTATCTTCTGCTATATCTCTGCATGTTCATATTATCCTTGTTTTACTGTATCAGTTATGCATCTCTGTTATTTCCTTCTGTTGTGTTGTTTCTCCTCTAGACTCCCTTATTCTACCTGCATAACACACTATTAAAAAAAATTCGGGTTGAATCTCTTCTATGTTCTGCATTTTTATAGTCTCTTTGCACCTTATGCATGTTGCATGTGTTATCCCACTGCATACACTTCATTGTGTTCATCATCACTAGCCCTTCTCCTGAGATCTTTTGGCTTTACTTACTGTAACAGTATTCGACCCTTTTCCATTATCAGTTGACTCTATGATGAGTTTACACTCCACTGGCAGTTGCCTCAAGACTCTTTGTCTTCTCTGTCGATCACCCTGAAGACTCTTTGAATTCTCTGGAATAAACCATCAGCGGTCTCTAACAGTTACACCGAGGCTCTTCGGCTCCTCTAGCAGCCACCCTACAACTCCTAAAATTCTATGGCAGATGCAATCATTTCATTCTGGTAGTTACTGAGAGAAACTTTGCACATTCATGCGTTTTGGTGCCTTCTCTCTTCCTGAAGAAAACTTCACAATGGGCGCTAGCTCTTCTGGCTAAGCCCCTTCCTTTCAGGTGACCTATGGCAGTGACCAAACGCCTATTCATAATGTTCTTTCATGACTCGTGTTTCGGGGATCTGGGGATGTTACACATGATTTTGGTCACTCTGGTGATGTCTCTACAAGTGATGTGTTCAGGCTCCCACAAGGGCTTTTTGCCTGAGAAAAGTGACTGTTGTCTTCTTCCAAAAAACACATTTTTAAAATGAGTTCACAGGCTGCCTATGTTACAGGGTGCGATAATCCCTCATTATCGCAGGCCACCCACACTTAGGGTATGAACTGTTCACATTCTGCTCCATAGATAGGGTGCGAACCCGTTTTTAAGCTTGGAAAGGAGAAGAAGTCATGAAGGTTCTAGAAGGGGATGTTCTAGAAAATGAGTTGGCATTCACATGGATGGCATCCTACTAACTTCTTAGATTTGGTGGGATCATCCTCATCCATGTAACCATCCCTCCTTCTCTTATATATTGAAAGGCTTCTCATGGAAAAGGTTAAGCAAGATTGAATGAAGAATTGGTGAAAGAATTGTGTGAAGAACCCTGCTTGGATAGAAGCTTGAAGACTCTATTTGGTCTATCAAGAATAATTGGATCTTCTTCATGCACAGAGAAAGTGTGTGTGTTGGAACCAAGGGTCACTGAAAGGAATCTTGCGACATCAAGGTGATCAGGTTGTATCTTCTACTTTAATTTAATATAATACAACGACATGTCCCTTTCCCATAAAATCACTCTTATTTTATAGCATAACTCCTTGATCATATGCATCAGTTGACATTGAATATTATTTTCTATATTCACTTTGGTTGGTTTGTGTTGTCTTGGACCTGACGTCACAAGAGCACCGGAGTGAAGCGGGAACAACAAAGACGTAAGGAAGTGAGATAAAGGTGCGTCACTCGTTCCTTCTTATTGGTAGATTCAATGACTACAACTTAGGGAAAGAGTCATGTCCTGCCCTATTTTGTTCTAGATCCAGGTGGATCTAGGGAGATATGTTAGTGTCCGCACCTACCGATTTGTCCGATAACAAAATTGGACCTCACTGGGGATGCAACCCATTTTTGGTGGTCTTTTCTTGGCCATTTTCTCTTAACCCACCATTTTTCATTCCCATCAATCTCTGAGTCTTGAGGAGACCCTTACCGACTCCCTGGATCTAGAATTTCCCTCCGAAGTTTTGTCCTTTTTCCAAAATTTGCTTGATTATAGACCTTCTCGCACTGCACCCTTATGTAGCCAGTGATAACTACTAAAGTTCGCACCCTGTTGTTAAGTTCAGTGTGAACTTCTCGCATTTTGCCTGTGTCTAGTCTAGGAGAATCCTTGATTCTCACACTGTACTACACTTCTAGCCTGCGAAGCCACTTGCAAAAATTTTGGATGAAGTCTTTTGTGTCCTCAGATGCCCAGATTTGTTTGTGTGTCTAGGAAGAACTTCTCTGGCTAGTGATTGAATGTTTCTTGACTTCAAATCTCGTGAATGATTAATCTCTTCTCGATCATGTTTTCTCAATTTTTACCTCTTGACCTTTTCGCAACAAGGGTATAATATCTGGTTTTTAAATCTGAGTGCTTGTTTGGTTGGGAGCCTTTGATTGGTTTAAAAATTGAGATCAATTGTTCTTTTCAATTGCTTATTACTTAGAAAATTGTTACCCATGTGCATTTGAAGAGTCTCGTCTTGTCAGTTTCTTATTTTTGTCTTCATTGAAAGATTGGTTTGGGTGTTTGTTGTGTAGTTCTTTTTCATTGGTTGCTTGTTTTTCTTAGTTCCACCCCTCTTGTTTGGGTTCTAATAAAAATTAAAGACATTTTCTTTTTTAAGCAACTTCTTTTTCGAAAATATTGGCATTCAAGTATTGAAAAAGAACGAATAGGGAATTTTCATTGTTCATGGTTGTTCGATATTACATTTCAAAGAATATCATACATCGTAGTTTGTATTGTTCCAGAAAACTCCTTTTTCCCTCCTATAGAAAGGATTCATCGAACAAAAAATTTGTATCATTCATTCCTATTTATGCATTTTTGGGTCAGAGTCTCACACAACATCGGTTTCATTTCCATCTCCTTTTGAGTAACAATAGCCTTTAATAAAATTGTGCAATTTTAAAATCAAACTAGTAACTTTGTCTAAGAATCTTTTACACCAACATTAGCTAGGCTAGAGCTTTGGAATAGGTAGTGAGGCATACTCTCCAAAGCACAAAACACACAATAGTATCTTGTGATAAGGAGAGTCAAATTCTATTTGCATCATTTTGTCCTAGGAAGCCCTTCTCACACAAGGGTCAAACCTGAGGTCGCATTGAGATTGACAAAGTTACTCACCTTGCTTTGTTGATATCGGTGTAGAGATTGCACGTATTACGGGGTTCACTTGAAGGTATACCCACAATGATGAGTGGAAGCCTCTCAAGCTAATTTCGGGCTAGATACCCTACCCTTACATGTGGATAGAACTGTCGACTATTCCCCCAGGAATTATTGTTGTTGGTGGTAACCTTAGTAGCCTACCTT
>SNQJ01S0063766.1:63203-78625 GCA_010110895.2 Picea sitchensis | reverse complement strand
ATCCATTGGAAGTTGGACCAGGAGATGTAGCCCAAGAGAGGGGTGAACTCCTTTATCATTTGTTGTGTTATGTGTTTTATGTTCATTGATTATGCTGTTGTTTATATGCATCTTGAATGAGTAAATCCTATTAAAGATGTGTTGCAAAGTTGATCCATTTTCTTTTAACACATAAATTTTACTTGCAAATATTTTCAAGAATACAAGTATTCTTCATTTTTAGATCACTCCCCGCCTGATTATAGTCGGGATTATTTCCTTTACCTCCCAGCCTTGGAATATACCATTGCTATGGTTATCATACAAGAGGATGATTCTCATGAAGAAAATGTCATTTAGTACTTGATTTGGAGTCTCATGACTACCGAAACCAAGTATTTACATGTTGAAAAACTGGCCTTGGCAGCTGTCCAAGTTGTTCAATGTTTCTGGCACTATATCCTCTCTCGCAAGACTACAATAATTTCTAACTGCAACCCTATGCAACACATTCTTACACGCCAATTTCTAGGGGGAAAATACTCCAAATGGATCGTAATACTCCAGGAGTTTGACTTAGAATTCGAACACACTAAGTCCAAGAAATTCTTGGTGTTTGTCGAGTTGATATGTGACCTTCCCTGCTCTGAAACGAAAAATGTAGCAGTCGATTCATTACCCGATGAATCCCTTTTCCTGATTAGTTCCGATGACCTTTGGTATGGAGATATCATCATATATCTCCAGACACAGACTTTCCAGCCCAATTTTTCTAGCACTGAACATCGTTGAATCCTCTACCAATCCTGTTAGTATATTATCCTCAGTGATACTCTTTATCATCATGGGATTGACTCTGTTTTTCAACGTTGCCTCACATTTGATGAAGCCAAGAAATCCCTCAATGACTGCCATTCCAGAGCCTATGGTGGTCACATGTCTGGGTATGCTACTACCTAGAATATCTTACAGGAAGGGTATTTTTGGCCTTCTTTATTCAACGATTGTATCGTTGTCATCCAAAAATGCCACGCTTGCTAGACCTACAACAATAAAATATGATCACACCGTACTCCTCTACACCTTGTGGTCTCCATTGGTCCTTTTGCGAAATGGGGTATTGATTTCATGACATGTCACCCTCACTCGGTCGGGGGGCATGGATACATTTTTGTAGTCATAGATTATTTTACGAAATGGGTCGAGGCGATGCCAAAATTCGACAATACCGGAAGGACTGCATCATTATTCATATTCAATCACATCATTTCTTGTTTTGGTGTTCCTCAGGCTATCGTTACGGATCACGATAGCCACTTTAGAAACTTCATGATGTCTGAACTCATTGAAAAGTTGGGTCTTCACCATGAAAACTCAACACCCTATTACCCACAAGCCAACGACCAAGTTGAAGCAATAAACAAAGTCCTCATTGCCATGCTTTGACAAATGATAGGGATTCACAAAACGATTTGGCACATGATGTTGTTTTCAGCATTGTGGGCTTATCAGACATCAGTTAAGTCTGCTACTGGGTTTACACCATTCCAGTTAGTTTATGGTCTAGAATCCATCTTGCCGATTGAATGTGAGATACCCTCCCTAAAACTAGCCGTCAAACTTCTCCCAAACACTTTTGTCAAAGAAGAATGTCTGTTGTATCTCATGCAATTAGAAGAAACCCATCGCGATGCCACTTTGGTTATAGAAGCCCAGAAGAAACACGTCAAAGCCCAATACGACAAACATGTTAGGCCATGCGTGTTCTCTGAAGGTGATCTAGTTCTTCTTTACGAACAAGATCGGGATATGCTAGGAGATGGAAAATTTGAAGCTATGTGGCGAGGTCCTTATATCATCAGACAAGTTTTGGAGAAAGGAGCTTACGAGTTGGTAGACTACGACGGTATCCCTTTGAGTGAACCTAGAAATGGGTTGTACTTAAAGAAGTACTATGCCTAAGATCACCTATGCATAAGTGCTTATATTTTATTGTATCATACTTTTTGTGTGTTACTGTAGTATGCTTTTTCGTTATTTGGTCTCTGCCCCTGACCGCTTATGTTACATTGTGCTTGGTTTCTAGATGTCGAAGTCTTTGCTACCCCACATTGGCTTCATCGATGGCGTTATCCGTAGTACTCAGAACCTTGCTTCTACTGTGTGGGCAATTTACGCACCTACAAACGAACTTATCAGTCTGCGAGGTGTGTGCCTTGGTCGTGCGACCAATAATATTGCAGAATATAGCGTCGTCGTCGAATTCTTGATTGATTTTATTTTGCTTGGTATCTGCCACCTGGTTATATGACTCGATTCGCAGCTAGTAGTACTACAACTAAGTAATGTCTATGATATTTGAAGTCCTACTTTATTACAGGTATATTTACAAATTCGCCTCTTGGAACGTTATTTTGATTATATTGAGTATCAACACATTCCTAGATGTCTAAATACATTGACTGATGCATTATCTAACTATGTGTTAGACAGACATTTGGGCCATTTATAAACCAATCACACATTACATGTATAACACAACACAAGTTAAGCTGGTAAGAGCCATATATATGTATATAACAATCAAAAGTGTTTACAAAAAGTTTTTGTCCAAGGACCAAAATCTCAAAAATATGAAGCCCGTGGCTTCTACAAAATAGCGTCATGGATGATGCTCACGATAACACACAACTTCTCAGGCTACTCTACGAAGCAGTAAACTGATAGACTCAGACACACCCATATGATGGCGTTGGTAACATCTAGGGCACTACCCAATATCCATATCTGGGATGTCAGCGATCAACCCCTCCAAGTTCTTCTCCACTGCCTTGTAGTCTTCGGCATCCAATATCGCTACTAGAGCCACCTCTCCTCACCGTTGAATAGGAGATGTTCCTGGAGGTCGATATGGCCCCACATCTGTGTCATCAAAATGATATTTTTTTTATTAGTTCTTGGATAAACACAAAAACATTTCATATGATAAAACTTGCAAAAAAATTTAAAAAGAACAAAATGTGTATTTTTTACCTAAATCACCCCACTGAGCATCCTCAAGCAGGAACAAATTCGGATCCCCTTAGAAATCCAAACCACCGTATGCGTAATCGTCAATCATTAGCATTTGGGGCCGCAACCAGTCGAAAAATGAATCATTATACTTGATGATGGGCCCTGCTACGTGTCGAGCCATGAGGTTGCACCACCTTAGCATCCTCAGATCCTAAGGGGTCGGTAAACCCCAATCAACCTGTAGTCTCATCAGTGGGACCCTCTCGAGGAATAAGGACACCAAAAGTGATTTGTATCCAAACTGCTTCAAGTTACCCCTCCTGCACTTCGTCAATTGCCTCTTCATACTGCGAAGAAATGCATCCGACCAGTTGAAGACCCGAGGCTCTGTGCACTCGATGGCATATTGGAAGTAGCTCTAGAGAGCCATGTGTGGAGCCGCGCTCCTGGCCATGCGTACTACAGTGAACAAGATGGTTCGCAAGGTGAAGTCCTAGAATCCCCAAATAGAAACCTTACCCTTGCTTCTTTCTGCCTCGAGAACATAGTATTGGTGACAATACTCACTCATAGGGAGTCTGTCACCTCGACCATCGGTCAAGCTAGCGTGGTACCCATGCCATGATAACCATGTTAGAAAATAGATATCCTTGATATCTAGGGTCAACGTATGGACTCCCACATGAAATAATTGTTGGTCCACGTCCCACATATGGACCAGGTATTCCAACAATTTGAGTTGGGCTCTCATGCCAGGAATCTGGAAGAATTTCAAGAGCCCACAGTCCCGGAGGGAAGCGAATGTACCCGGGTCACTCCTGGAAATAACATCATCTTCCTCATGTTCTCTTTCTCACCAATCCAACATTGTGATGGTCAAACACCTGCACAAGAGCCATGAGAGAAGAGTTAGCAACTTGTTCCAAACTTTTGCATGATTTTTATTGGCTAAAACTTAACTTTAAAATCTAGGTTTTGACCCTCGCAGGTGAGCCTTTGGTACAGTGCAAGATTCTCGTATGTGCCCTAAAGGCCACCTATGGGAATATTAGATTCTCATAGGTCCCGCAAGGCCCGCCTGTGAGAATGCTCGAATGCATAGTGGGGCCCTAAAATGGACCTAGAACCCAAGAAATTGCCAATAAAAACAAAGAATGAACCATGGAAAAGTTAAAGGATCAAAAGCTTACCTCATTGGTGGAAACGGTTCATCGAATGGATGCTTGTTCCTTCCGCAATCGAGCAAATAAATTTGGGAGAAAATGAGGTGGTTGGACAAGTTTTTGGCAAAATCACAATGAAATGGTAAAAAGCGTCTTTTTACCCATATTTATTCACTTTTTACTATATTTTATTGATTTTTATATTATTTTTCTTATAAAACCTAATGTCCTAATGGTCTTGTGAGTATGGTTGTCACAAGTATAGCAATTTCAAAGTCTGAACAGGGGGGTAGGGGTATTTTTTCTTTTTGTCGCATGTACGACTACTTTTTCAGGGTTTTTATAGGAAAAACCTCGAGCTTAGTCTTTGTTCGTTCTCGTGCTCGCAAATATATGAGAATGTAACCGAGTATACTTTTTCTCGTCTTTTTGTACTCGTATGGTAACACGAAAACGACGAACCTAAGGGAGTATCCTTTAAGCTCTTTTCATGCTCCATAAAAACGAAAAGATTACCGAGCGATCTTGTTATCTTCACGCTCATTAAAGTATCTGAAGAAAACGTTCGATGGGCGATAGTTTATCACTTTTTCGGTCTCGTTGAACTTATTTATGAAAAAGGAACCGGGAGAGTTCTCTTTAAGTGTTTTTCAGACTCTCAAAACATGAAAAACTCCCGAGTTTTCTATCCTTGGACTCGTTAAACAAACATCGACAAACCCATGATGAAACCGAACCACTCCTTCCTAGGGTTCGTTAAATATACTTTGAGGGACTCATCCGAAGGATGAGCTTACATCAAACGAAATATGTTATCCTCCTCAAGCTTGCGTAAAAATAAAAAGGTACTCGCCATAAATGGTGGGGGAAATTTTGGGAAAGGGATGTGTTTTCGTATTCATATTAATGGCAGTAATCGTCGCTCTTAAACATGACACCCCTTATTCGTCATTTGAATCTGGGTTGGGAAATCCATTTGTCTCTCATTCGACTTGCTACAAGGTCATATCTTGGGTCTTCTTTGAGTCAGTTCTTCCAAGTCTTTGGTCATGTCATTCATATGTTCAAGAGAAGTTCACACGAGCCCTCTATTGAGTCAGCCATCTGCATTTGTCCATTCTTACTATGTCAGCCTTCCCTGTGTCCATTTCGACTCATATCCATACCTTGTCTCATCTTCAAAATCTGTTACTTATTTCATGTCATTGATGGGGGATACATTAAGTCCCTCCTATGATGAGTCTTTCTCCGTCGACTCCAACTCATTATCCGGAAATGAGACTTAGAAATCATTTAGTACCTTGGAACCCGCATGCCTTAATGGCAGGTCTCTTCGCTTTCGACAGGGGTTTCACATAATTGATCCTTGATCAAGAGATTCCATCGAGTGCTCGAATTCAGCTCATTCATTCACATTCATTCGGATTCTACTTCGATACCTTGGGAATCATTGACATTAATGATGATTTCCCTCACACTTGTTAACAATTTTCATCAATGACCGGTAATCAAGTGGTTTCTACCATGTTCGACTTCAACACATGTAATCTCATGGATAGATTCATACTTTCAGGTGACGGGATTGAAGACCCTGGGTCTCATATTTTTGATCCAGGCTACGATGGAGTATGTATGATTTGGGTTTGTGCATAGATCCACTTTGTAATTCATGTGGCTATGTCATCTTAACTCAAGTCTTCTCACATAGATCCACAGTGTATTCTTGGTGGCTATGTAGCATTTTTTACGGCATGGATCCACGGTGTACAATTGGTGTCCATGAATTACATTTGTGATTCCATTCATTTGTGATCTGAGCATGGGAATGCCTACCTCAGAACTAGTATTATATTCTGCAGATGCTTGATTGTTTACAGGTTTCCTATTAGGTGTGCTCCTGGTTTCTGACACACACACACAGTTTACAAAGTATTTTGGTTTTCACATATTCCAACCTCATACTTTGGGGGGAATTCTGTTACACATGATTTTGGTCACTCTGGTGATGTCTCTACAAGTGATGTGTTCAGGCTCCCACAAGGACTTTTTTCCTGAGAAAAGTGACTGTTGTCTTCTTCCAAAAAACACATTTTTAAGATGAGTTTGCAGGCTTCCTATGTTACAGGGTGCGAGAATCCCTCATTCTCACAGGCCACCCACACTTAGGTTGTGAATTGTTCGTAGTTTTATCCATAGATAGGGTGTGAACCTGTTTTTAAGCTTGGAAAGGAGAAGAAGTCACGAAGGTTCTAGAAGGGGATCTTCTAGAAAATGAGTTGGCATTCGCATGGATGGCATCCTACTGACTTCTCAGATTTGGTGGGATCATCCTTATCCATGTACCATCCCTCCTTCTCTTATATATTGAAAGTCTTCTCATGGAAAAGGTTAAGAAACATTGAATGAAGAATTGGTGAAAGAATTGTGTGTAGAACCCTGCTTGGATAGAAGCTTGAAGACTGTATTTGGTCTATCAAGAAGAATTGGATCTTCTTCATGCATAGAGAAAGTGTGTGTGTTGGAACCAAGGGTCACTAAAAGGAATATTGAGACTTCAAGGCAATCAGTTTGTATCTTCTACTCTCATTTAATATAATACAGCGGCATGTCCCTTTCCCATAAAATCACTCCTATTTTATAGCATAACTCCTTGATCATATGCAAAAGTTGACATTGAATATACTTTTCTATCTTCACTTTGGTTGGTTTGTGTTGTCTTGGACCTGACATCACAAGAGCACCGGAGTGAAGCAGGAACAACAGAGACCTAAGGAAGCGATATAAAGGTACATCACTCGTTCCTTCTCGTTCCTTCTTATTGGTAGATTCAATGACTACAACTTAGGGAAAGAGTCATGTCCTATCTTGTTTTGTTCTAGACCCAGGTGGATCTAGGGAGATCTATTAGTGTCCGCACCTACCAATTTGTCCGATAACAAAATTGGCGACCTCACTGGGGATGCAACCCATTTTTGGTGGTTTTTTCTTGGCCATTTTCTCTTAACCTACCATTTTTCATTCCCATCAATCTCTGAGTCTTGAGGAGACCCTTACTGACTCCCTGGATCCAGAAGTTCCCTCAGAAGTTTTGTCCTTTTTCAAAAATTTGCTTGATTACAGACCTTCTCGCACTGCACCCTTATGTAGCCTGCAAGAAATACTAAATTTCGCACCCTATTGTTAAGTTCAGTGTGAACTTCTTGCATTATGTCTGTGTCTAGCCTGTGAGAATTATTGATTCTCGCACTATACTACACTTCCAGCCTGCGAACCCACTTGCAAAAATTTTGGATGAAGTCTTTTGTGTCCTCAGATGCCCAGATTTGTTTGTGTGTCTAGGAAGAACTTCTTTGGCTAGTGATTGAATGTTTCTTGAATTCAAATCTCATGAATGATTAAGCTCTTCTCGATCATGTTTTCTCAATTTTTACCTCTTGACCTTTTCGCAACAAGGGTATAATCTCCGGTTTTGAAATCCGAGTGCTTCTTTGGTTGGGAGCCTTTGATTAGTTTAAAAATTGAGATCACTTGTTCTTTTCAATTTCTTATTACTTAGAAAATTGTTACCCATGTGCATTAGAAGAGACTGGTCTTGTCAGTTTCTTATTTTTGTCTTCATTGAAAGATTGGTTTGGGTGTTTGTTGTGTATTTCTTTTTCGTTGTTTGCTTGTTTTTCTTAGTTCCATCCCTATTGTTTGGTTTCTAATAAGAATTAAAGACATTTTCTTTTTTAAGCAACTTTTTTTTCGAAAATATTGGCATTCAAGTACTGAAAAAGAACGAATAGGGAATTTGCATTGTTCATGGTTGTTGGATATTACATTTCAAAGAAGATCATACATCGTAGTTTGTATTGCTCCAGAAAACTCTTCTTTCCCTCCTATAGATAGGATTCATCGAACAAAAAATTTGTATCATTCATTCCTATTTATGCATTTTTGGGTCAAAGTATCACACAACATCGGTTTCATTTCCATCTCCTTTTGAGTAACAACAGCCTTTAATAACATTACGCAATTTTAAAATCCAACTAGTAACTTTTTCTAGGACTCTTTTACACCAACATTAGCTAGGCTAGAGCTTTGGAATAGGCAGTGAGACATACTCTCCAAAGCACAAAACACACAATAGTATCTTGTGATAAGGCGTGTCAAATCCCATTTGTATCATTTTGTCCTGGGAAGCCCTTATCACACAAGGGTCAAACCCGAGGTCGCATTGAGATTGACAAAGTTACTCACCCTTCTTTGTTGATATCAGTGTAGAGATTGCACATATTACGGGGGTCACTTGAAGGTATACCCACAATGATGAGTGCTAGCCTCTCAAACCGATTTCGGGCTAGATACCCTACCCTTGCGTGTGGATCAGATTGTCGACTGTTCCCCCAGGATTTATTGTTGTTGGTGGTAACCTTAGTAGCCTACCTTCTTAGGGTCTTACACAAGGTGACTGTGAAGGGGCAAGTATTCACGGTACCTGGAATCGACATTGGCCAAACTCACTTGGGCTCCTTGGAGGGTATACCCACGATTATGTGTGGGAGCTTGCACCAGGGTGAAAGTCCATTAAGAAGGTCATCAACGTAACTTTTCCACCCTATCCCAGCCCCTTCTTGTCTCGTCGTCGCGACGTTGGATTTCATCACAAACTAGTGACTTCGGAATTGGAAGGTCTTGTTTGCTTGGTTTTGCTTCCTAGATTTTACTAGCGCATGTTGTTTGCTTACCCAAGTTGGCCATAGAATTTCTTTCATAAGATTCCAACTTGATCAAAATTGACCCTCCACGTCATTCACGTAGAATGAAAGGCCTACCCCCAGAAGATCTGGAAGGTTCTCAACCCTTTCCTACCAACTCACTGGAGGGATCTCCTCAATAGAGTGAAGTACAAGACGTCGCCACTCCACAAGTGGAAAGAAATAACTCTTTACAATGGTTCCAAATTACCAATTCTTGAGAGGACTTCCGACTTCCTACCGACTCTAAGAGATGTATTATTCGAGTGAATTATTCCATAGATCTAGTTGTTTAGTCTTCTACATCACCAACCAGACCTTTTATAGGACCTAAGCATCAAGATCCTTTTTGGACTACTGGCATTTTTAGATGGGATATCTTTGGCTCAGGAGCAGGCGTTGATATCATTGTCGCACCTGAGCTGCCCGAAACATCTGATCTAGGCACAATACCTTTTACTATTGCATATTATTTTCCTAGTACAGACACTCTGCCAGCTGACCACATCTTGACTCTCCCTCTACAAAAAGTCCATTACACAATGGTCTTGAATACTACAAGTCCTCACACCAGGATTACAATGGCTGGCCAAGCCCCCATTGGCACATCGCTTTTTCCCAGAAACACCCCACCACTTCCACCCAGATATCATGTATTGAATACTTCTATTCTCGCTCCTACACAAATCTCATCTGGGAGTCCTGGCGGTTCCACTCCTTCTAGGCACCATATTCCTGGTTTCATTCCTATGCTTCCTCCACACCCTTTTAGAGGAACTCTTCCATGCTCTATCGGAGGCACTGATCCTACTGGAACCATCCCGTCTTTCACAACTAATTACCAGATTCCTTTTGGTGGACAATTTCACCAAGGAGGCCAAACTCAACCCCCTTTTGTAGGACAAATCCCAATCGGGACGCAACCCCCACCGACCCCACCCTATGGAAAAAACATACCTCCATCCTTGGCCCAGTATTGGAATCATCTTATACAACATAATCCTCACTCGACTGGAGGGAAACAACCTCAAGCTAGCTCTGTTATACCCCCTAGTATAGGCCAACCCTATCCAGGTATGTCTAATCCTATTTGGGGATCGAATGCTCCACCCCACGCCCATGTTCAAGGGTACAACCCTATGAATTACTTGCTTCCACACCAACAACCAAATCTGCCTAAATCTTCACATTATATGCAGACTGCTTATGGTCCCACTGGTTTACCAATGGGACTCCCTCCCCAAAGTCACCAGTACCTGCATGTGAATAGACAGTTACCTTTCTTAGCCACTTTGGACCTCCCGGATCTATCAAGGATTTTAAATGATCCAATCTGTCACTCTCCTCAATGGCCCGTCATACCGACCAAACTACCATCTGACATCCCTAAATTTGATGGCAAACCGGGAGAGGACCCGAACAATCATGTAATGACTTTTCACCTTTGGTGTTCATCCAACTCCTTAATGGATGACTCTATTCGTTTATGCCTTTTTCAGTGAACCCTCACAGGTTCCACCATGAAGTGGTATACAAAATTACCATGAGGCTTCTTCATTGACTTCAACACCCTTGCTATGGCTTTCCTCACCCACTACCAGTTACCGATTCACTACGAAACGGGAACCAAGATTTTGAGTTCTTTCAAACAAACTAAAGCCACTCATATCTCTGATCACATTCATGAGTGGCGATGGAGGCGACGTCTCATCAAACTCAAACTTCATGATCAGTTTCTTGTAGAGTGGTTCACAAAATCATTCATGAATGACATCGCTCGCGACATTGCCATTGGTGGAGTTGTCATCGAAGAACAGACATCTAGTTGTGCCCAATACCTAGACCTCATTTTCTCACAAATGGGTACTCTCTATGACTTACTCCCTGACGCATGTCATCCTTTTACTTCTGCTACTTCAACCCCTCCCACTGATTCTCATGCAGTTGATGGTGTGATTGGCACTTTCCATGCCCGAACGCATTCCATCCAGACCTCTGGCAACAACCCCAAACCCATTTCTTCTAATGTTCAAAATGCTTCGTCTCCTACCCCTCCCATCGACAAGACTTCAGTGGTAAATTGTGTTCAATCTACCCTCGCCGACAAAAATAAATCCAAAAAAGGAAAGGGTAAGACCAAGGAGGATAAAAATAATCCACAAACTGAGAAAACCAAAACACCACCTGTTGACGATAGGGATAAGTGCAAACCCTGAAACCCTTGTCTTATCTGTGGTGATGATCACTACACTAAGGATTGTCCACGACGAGCCGAGGTTACTAAGTTCCTTCAAGGGAACACAAAACCCCCCACTCCGGCCATATTGTCACAATTCTTCCCTTCTCAACAATAGGCCCAATTGGTCATTCATGAACAACCTTCCCCCTCCAATACATCATATGTCTTAGTGTGTACATGTGATTCAAAGAAGAATGAAATCACACTTACCACTCGAGCCAAATATTATTCTTCCTCCAAAGAGAAGGTCGATGTAATACCTCCTTCGGTGGTCCAACCATCTCCCATGACTCCACCTACCAACGGTCCTCTTCATCTCAAAGGACCGAGCCTAGACACAATTCTTCGCCCTCCTCCAAAGGTTGTCATTTGGAAATCAACTTTCAATCCTCATGTACGTGCTGCCCAGAACTACAGTATTGTTGAAGATCTGGCCCAAGCACCATCTGCGATGTCATCCCTCGAAGTCCTTCAAAGTTTTCCTATACAACAGAAGGCATTGTTTAAAGCTATTGGTGGAATCGACCCTACAGATACGAATTTAATATATTTTTACTTGGAAGATCACATTCCAAGGTTACCCCCTCAACTCGCATTTCAAATACAAGTTATTGTCTCCGACATAAACATTTGTAGGACAGTTATTGATGAGGGTGCCTCGACGTGTATCATGTCTATTACCTGTTGGAAAGCCATCGACTCTCCTCCTTTGACTGAATCCCACAACACGCTCAAAGCCTTCAATGGCTCTGGTTTTAAGCCTTACGATGTCCTCCCTTTGTTTCCTATTACGTTATAAGTCAAAACAGACCAAGTTGAAGTGGAGGTCTTTGACGCTCCTCTCGATTACAACCTTCTACTTGGCCGTAGCTGGATTGATTCCATGCGTGCAGTTGTGTCGACTCTTTTTCGCATCGTGAATTTCCCACATCAAGGAAAAGTAGTGACCATCAACCAATTGGCCTTCTTCCACTCTGATACACATACCAACAATGTACCATTNGGTGTGGGTATTATTAAAGATTCCTCGTTAATGGGTAATTTCCTCATACCACCACCCGATGTTCCACATCTGTTTTTCACCTCGATCAACATGATATCCACCTCTATTCACGGGACCCCCGTGTCTTACGACCCATGGATGGTACCCAACCCCAACGATCATCTTCGTTATGGCGATGAAATGCCTTTGAGTCCAATCAAATCCGCTTATCAAGCCATTCAATCGGCAACCCTTTCTACCCCCTCTCTTGGTCATTTATCTCCAGATCCATTCAGCATCATTTTTCCCACGGACGAGATGATTATGTCTGTTATGTCCATGGAAGACACCCCTTGGGACGATGGACATCATCATTCCATCATCTTCCTAAAAAAACACACCATCGAGGGTTACCAATGGATCTCGACCACATCGACCATTGTTGTCGTTTCTACTGTTCTCGATTCTACACATGATCTGTTCTACGAAGGGAAATTAAGTAATATCTCACCCAACATCACCCCTCGATATATCCATAAAACCTGGAATTGTCAAAAATCTGCATATCGGAGCTTCGTGTTCCCATGATGAAGTTGTCACCTACAAGTCTCTTTTACAAGAATTTTGTGACGGCTTCGCCTGGAGCTATGAAGAAATGTTGGGTATTGACCTCGACATTGTGATACATGAGATTAAGACATACCCGGACGCTAAACCCATCCGGCAATGACTTCATTCGGTCCACCCATGTAAAGAAACCACTATCAAGCTTGAAGTTGAGAAACTTCTTAAGGCTAGATTCATTTACCCGGTGGCTCTAACTGACTGGGTTTCCAATCTTGTTCCAATCGTCAAGAAACAAGGCACAATCCGCATGTGCGTTGATTATAGGGACATTGACAAAGCTTGTCCTAAGGAAAACTTTCCTACCCCCTTCGTTGACCAGATCATTGACGATTGTGCCAGAAGCAAAATCTTCTCTCTGATGGATGGTTTCTCCAGATATAATCAAATCAATATTGTACCAGTGGACCAACACAAGACTGCTTTTATTTGTCCTTAGGGCACTTTCACCTATCAAAAACTCCCATTTGGTTTAAAGAATGTCGGTGCAACTTTTCAACGTGCTATGTCTTACGCCTTTCATGACATAAAGAACATTTTGCAGCCATATCTCTATGACTTAACCGCTCATTCCATGTGCCGTGTAGATCATCCAATACACCTCTGTGCCATTTTCCTTCGATGTTGATTTTATCATATATGCTTGAATCCCCACAAATGTTTTTTCTACGTAGAATCCAGCTGAATTCTGGGATTTATTGTTTTATGTCAAGGGATCAGGGTAGCTCCTTTGAAGGTAGAGGCAATTCTCAATATCCCTCCTCCTTCCTCACTTCGCCAATTACAAAGTTTGCAAGGGAAGGCAAAATTTCTTCGTCGTTTCATCCCAAACTATGTTGAGCTAACTCTTGTATTTACATGACTACTCAAGAAAGGTTATGAGTTCATATGGGATACCACTGCCAACAAATATTTTGAAGCTTTGAAATTGTATTTGACACGTACCCCACTACTCTCCCCACCTAATTACAGTCGGAGTTATTTCCTTTACCTCTCATCCTTGAAATATACCATCGCTATGGTTCTCATCCAGGAGGATGATTCTCATGACGAACATGTCATTTATTACTTGAGTCGGAGTCTCACGACTACCGAAACCAAGTATTTACATGTTGAAAAATTGTCCTTGGAAGCCATCCAAGCTGTTCAACATTTCCGACACTATATCCTCTCTCACAAGGCAATGGTAATTTCTAATTGTAACCCTATGCAACACATTCTTACATGCTAATTGCTAGGGGGGAAATACTCCAAATGGATCGTAATACTCTAGGAGTTTGACTTAGAATTCGAACGCGCTAAGTCCAAGAAATCCTTGGTGTTTGTCGAGTTGATATGCAACCTTCCCTCCTCTGAAATGGAAAATGTAGCAGCTTATTCATTACCCGATGAACTCGGAATAGGGGATGAGGCATATCAACTCTAGAAAATGTAGCTCCTCCCTTAAACCTTCAATGATGTGACCAATGGCTGTGACCACAACCCTATTCAAAAAGGCATTTGGCAATTCCACATTTCGGGTTTTCTCCCGTGAGTCTCCATGACTCCTCAAATTGTGAACCCCAAAATGGAGCTTGGCTTCTCTAGCTCCTTCCTCCAACGTCACCACCGGCGATGACCACAGCTTAACTCGAAACTACATTTCGCAATTTCACGTTTTAGGGATTCTCTTATGATTCCCTTAACTCCTCCAACTTCCGATACCCGAAATGGAGCTTGGCTATGCTAGCTCCTTCCACTCACACGACCAGGAGCGGTGACCAGGGGCCAAGTCCGAAAATGCATTTCGCATTTCACGTTTCATGGATTCTGTTGTAGGAAAATCTCCCTATGGACAGGTAGATCACCTCTAAGGATTGACCTTAACCCTAGACAAAAAAAATCTTAACGTGGACACTGACTTCCTTTCAAATCTATCTAAACTAATACATGAGAAGGAAGGATAACAGAAGTACCTCTTAATTGACGTTTGTCCATGCATGCTCCGAGTTGCGCTCCAATCCTTTGCTCCTCACTGAGCTCTGTGGACAAAACAAGATACGACCACTTCCTACTCTATTGACATTAGCTTGAAAACAAATCTATCAATAAATGACAAGTTCGTGTAACATCAGACACAAACTAGAAAGAAACAGGCCAAGCGTGTTATATTAATGAGAATAACGACAACAGTACTTACAATCGTAGATGCGAATGCGACAGCTTCGTCAAGTCCCCTTCGTCTAACCCTTGCCTGAAATATCCACAACCTGGATAACAGCAGCTTCACTGATCACTTCTCCTTTGGCTGACTGTGAGTTTCCTCTGAGATCATAAGTTTCATATGTTCCATTCTCCCCTTTTTCCAATCAGCTCCAGCACCACTTATGAGATCATAAGTTTGGTGTAATTCTCCTTTTCTAGTCCTCACTTATGAGATCATAAGTTTGACATTCTCTATTTTGTCGTCCCCTTTCACCATTAGAAAGATTTCTTATATAGCCTTGGAGAGGCTTCAACCACTTGAGATATCCTTGGGGAAGTTGAGGATTTGCCTCCTTCAGTTGAGGATCCTCCCTAAGATCATGGCTGGACTAGGGATTCGAATCCAACTGCCTTCCAAGAATGAAAAGATGCTTCCCCCATTTGTCTCAACAGCTTAACAACTTCCCAGAATAGGTAGCGCTCCCTCAAAAGGGCCA
>SNQJ01S0063766.1:39779-52292 GCA_010110895.2 Picea sitchensis | reverse complement strand
TCATCTTGACTCTCCATGTTGAAAACTTCAAAATGGAGCTTGGAAGCTCTAGCTCTGCTCTCCAGCTCTCGATGATGTGACCATGAGATATGACCACTGGCTAGTCATTTGAGTGCTTCTCTCTTCAGATCAATGGTCCATGATCCGTGGTGATCGGAAGACTATCCTTCGTCCTGGAACTTCATCTTTCGGGACTTTGGGGGAGTATTGATGCTAAAACTACTGAAACTAAACTCCTAGAGTGACGTCATTCTTGCGTCACTCAATGACGTGTCATAAGCCGAATGGTTGCCACGTGTCACTCAGAATTGTGATTTCCAGTGGCCCAAAATGCCGAGTAAACTTGACACTTGTCCTTGTATGATTGTGCCACGTGTCCTTGATGACATAGACTGCCACCTGTCCTTTCTGACGTGGTCTGTCATGAACTACCTCCTGGATCTGATGGCCCAAATTCATCCTTGATCCAACAGATAAGATTATTTCGTGATTTCGCATATCGCGAGTTCGAGAGGTTAGAACACCTCATTCCTTTGACTTTCTAGTCAGTGAAGAGATTATCTTTTTCCATGTGTCCTTCTTGGATCGAAGGACCAGATTTCTCCTCGATTCGATGGTTGAAATCATTTCTCCATTTTGCATTTCAAGAGTTGGAATAATAGAGTTGTTGGCATGTTTTACAGGCAGTGTATGATTTTCATTGATGGCAAGAACAGTAGCAACGATGGCATGTGTACAGGAAAGTACAGCAGTGATGATGGCTTGAGTACAGGTATAATGTGCTAGGCAGGCACTAGAAGTATTTTGGGAAGACGCAGCAGAACAAGCTCGATAAGATCATCGAGTGATAGTGCAGAGGATTAGTGCAGAGGATTGTTGGCATGTTTAACAGGCAGAGTATTCTTGTCATTGATGGCAAGATCAAAGTATGCATCGATGGAAAAACAAGGACAAAGTAAGCTGAGGAGGAATTAACGCAGAGTCAAATGCAGTACGAAGGTGTGCTTGTTCATTTGATGGAAACAAGCAGGCAAGGAAGACCAACAACGCAATGATGATCGATTGGCAAGATCAAAGTGTTGGTCAAACTCCATTTCGGAGATTCGGCTACCGAGATTTCGAATACCGGTAGATGGGGATGTCAATAACTCTTACTAAAGGAGTCCCTAAGTCACGAAACCTGAAATCGCGATATGTGAAATCATGAAGTGATCTGGGCCGACAGTTCCAGGAAGTGAATGTGGCAGACCACATCAGAAAGGACAGGTGGAAGACCATGACACATGGCATGATCAGACAACGACAAGTGTCAAGTTGATTTGGCATTTCAGGCCACTGGAATTCACATTTCTGAGTGACACATGGCAGCCACTCAGGTCACAACATGTCATCGAGTGATGCAAGACTGACCTCACTCTGAGAGTTTTTTCTTCGGGAGTTTTATCACTATCACTCCCCCAAAGTCCCAAAGGATGAAGTCCAGGGGCAGAGAATAACCATCGAATCATCGAGGGTGTGGACCGTTGATCTAGCTCCATTTCGGAGCTTCAGATACTAGGAGTTGGAAGAGTCAAGTGACGTGACTCTCCATCGCAAGAATCGCGAAAGGCCGAAATGTGAATTGTCGAAATGATCAGAGCTAGTGCAACCAAGCTCCATTTCAGAGCTTCAGATACTAGGACAAGGATCATCAAGAAACTTTACCACAAGAATATTGAAATGTCGATTCACCGAAATGAGAAACGTTGGAGTACCAGACCGTTGATCTAACTCCATTTCGGAGTTCTAGATACCGGGAGTTGAAGTGTCGAAACACTTCACACCATGAGTGCTGAAATAAATGTGAAATTGCGAAATGCAGTTTCGACTAAGGCTGAGGTCACAACCATTGGTCACATCGGCAGAAGATGGGGCAAGGAATTAGTGAAGACAAACTCCTTTTCAGAGTTTTGGGGGTCGGGAAATGGAGAGTACTAAAATCCTCCACCACGGTGATCCCAAAATGTCGAAGAGCGGGATGCCAAAATGAACGCAATACTTAGAGAAGTTAATCCAATGGTGCAGATAAAACTGAAGAAGATCGGAGGGCTATTGTATCACTTCTCAGTGTAAATGCTAGAAACCACTAATGGTTTCTCCTAGAGGACTCGAAGAGACTTATGTGTGATTTCCAGAGGAACTGAAGGGTCACAAGGAATCTGCCAGTAGCTGAAAAGACTGTTCGTGGAGGCTATTGACAGATGGAAGAGCGTTGGAGCCGTGAACTACGATAGAGAGGTTGAGGTCGACTGCAACAGAAGATGAAGAATCTCAACTGCCTGTGATGTGAAGCAATTAGATCATGACACCCAGTGATGATGGACAGATGGGATTAAAAAATAGAGAAGTTGAAGAGTTTCCATGATGAACAGTCAAAGCACTCGACATGCAGTGCATGCAGAAGCATGCCGAGAGAGCATGCACAAGGAGGTCAGTGACTACAAGTATGCAGAATAAAGAAGAGATGAGAGTTGTTGTTGTTATGAAGGATTAAGGTGTGAAGAAGGGAGAGAGATTAGCAGCAGAAATTCACAAAAAGGGGAATGGTGCATTGAATGGACATGGCGCACGGAGCTTAAAAAGCAGAAGAACAGAAAGCGCAAGCATGGGGGTGCAAGAAGGGAATGAGGCAGACAGAGTAGGGAAATGCAGCAGAACAGTGATGAGTCTATTGTGCTAGCTTCCAAAGATGCTATGTTTGGGATGTAGTAGAGACTGGATACATAAAGCCTGTTGTGCTAGCTTCCAAAGATGATAAGTTAGAATTTAGATTTAATGCTAAGGGAATGAATGCTATATTGAATGGACTTGTAGAAGTCGAGTTTGTGAAGGTGATGCATCTTCAAACTGCCAAAGAAATGTGGGACAAACTCATTAGCAGTCATGAAGGNAGCTATAGAAGAAATTAATGATATAAAGACTTTGACTTTTGATCAACTTCTAGGAATGTTGAATGCATATGAAATGAGGATAGTTACAGATAAACCCACCTCTAGAGAAGAATCATTTAAAGCAAATAAGGATGAAGATTCTGAGCCTGATGAAATTGAAGCAAAATTCGTGAGAAGACTAAAGAAAGGATCAGGCAAGTACCAAGGTAATATTCCCTTCAAATGTTTCAACTGTGGTAAGATAGGTCATTTTGCAAATAAATGTCCACATAAGAAACATTATCATAACTCTGAAGGTGAAGAGAAGTACAAACCCAAAAGATTTGATAAAAATAAAAGTTTATGTGTAAACAATGATAACTCCTCATAAGACACTGATAGTGACTCTTCCTGTGAAGATAAGGTAAACGACTTCATTCTTATGACCAAAGAGGATTATGATAATAAAAGCACAATCAGTGATGATAATGATGAAGAAGTTGTGGTTGATTTGGAAGGAGATCTGATCAGTGCACTGGAAGAGATTGACAGACTTAGAATTAAGAACATAAAGCAAAAAAAATTGTTGATATAGTTCGAGCAAGACAGTAAACAGCCCGAGGAAGACTTTGCCCTGCTAAAAGTGGAATTAGAAGAGGCAAAGAAAATAGAGGACATTCTGAAACAACGGTTATCAGAAAGGAAGGGAATATCTGAAGCCTTGGAAGAAGAAGTAGTGAAAACAAGGGAAGAGTTGGAGAAGTTTCAAGCCTTGTATCATTAGAATCTGTCAAGTATCAAAGCCTCAGAAGGATTAGCCACCATTTTGAATCAGCAAAGGAATCCAAAACTGAAAACTAGTTTGGGTTATGAAGAGGGATCAAGTAGTGGTCAGCCTAGAAACAAAGGATCCATCAAGTTTGTCAAATCTACAACCACTGACAACAACAAACCTGCAGAAACAAAAGAAGACATCAACCACCCAGGACGAGTAAAGAAAAAGGATCCAGGACTGAATCTCTAGAACAAAGAAATAATGCACTCCCTGCTCAAAGACATCATCAGCATGAAAGAAATCGATTTGCTCAAAGAAGACAACCATTTTCTAAGTACACAGAATTTTTCTATGGATATTGTTTCTACTGTTATAATTTTGGTCACAAAGCTACAAATTGTTCCTTAAGACTTAGACATGAGTAATTAATATTTCAAAGGAATAAATATTTTCCACAACAAACAATGATACAACCAAGTAACAAACCATCACAGATTGCAAATTTCCAAACTAAGTCTAGAGACATGCAACTGAGGAGGTCAAGAAATACTAAACAGTCAATGAGTAGACAACGCTGCAACAATAACTTTGACCTATTGAACAATAAGATTGAATGCTATAACTGTCACAACTTTGGCCACAAAGTTGCAAACTGTCATCTGAAGAATCACAAAGCAGATCCAAGGATAAAGTTCTTAAATAGAAAAGCCATCACATGGAAAAGGAAAGATAATGAAAAATGTGGTCAAACACCCTCAACTCAAAAACAAAAGGCCTCTGGGAATATAGACAGTGAATGTTCCAAGCACATGACTGGAGACAAGGATAAGCTATTGTCCATGAGTAAAAGAAAAACAGGAAATGTGATCCTTGAAAATGATGGATCGGGTAAAATCAAGGAAAGAGGGATGGTGAGTTTGGGTAATGACAAAGGAGATGCCTAGTACGATCTTCTTGTGGATGATCTGAAACATAATTTGCTCAATACAAGTCAAAAATGTGATAGAGGCAGTGAAGAGGTGCTCATGTCCAAAGAGTGTAAGGTAAATGTAAACTCAGGACAAGTGGTGAATAAAGGCATAAGGACAATTAATGATGTTAATATTGAATCCTCTCCTACAAGTAAAGAAGAAGATTCAGATACAATAAAAGCATGTTCAGTTATCATTTACCCCATGGATGAAGTAGGAGAAGAACCATGTCATAAGCTGGAAGCAGAATTCTTGAAGGTTGAGAAGGAAAACACCCAAAGTAAGCTCTTAAACAGCTCCATGACCCTGGATAAGATCTTGGATATTCAAAGATCACCAAATGACAAATCTGGTATTGGATACAACAAGGAAGAAATCAATACTCCTAAGAAACCTGATATAGGTCCTTCATTTGTGAAAAAGAAAAGCAGGAATGAGAGTGGGTGTAGCAGTTTTTTCTTGTGATTGAATATGGTCGTAAAAGCCTTGGATTGTTTGCATCATGGAAGAAAAATGAAAATTGCAATGATAGAGATCGATGAGAATCAATGGGGAGATCCAAGGGTTGTTTGACAAGTACGAGCTACAATTACGCAGTGTGCCAGTAGGATAGCAACATCTTCAACAACAACATTTTTCTTTACAAAATGATATACATGACATCCTGTAGAGATAACAAGAGGAAAAACCTTTTTAGGGAAAGCTAACCTTTTAGAAACAAAGGAGGAAAATAGTCAGAAGCAGAGAGAGAATAGTGACAGGTGGAGTCATCCAGTTATGAGAATAAAAGGTTGATGAAGGAGTCCTAATAAGAGAGGTAAGCAATTTTGAGTATTCTACAGAAGATACAGCGGAAGCTCAAGATGAACAGGTCCAAGAATCAGAAAGAGAAGACTCTAGTGTAGATACAAATACTCTGCAGGCCTCAAATAAGAGAGTCCATATTGTTAGGGGGAGTTTTGTATTGATTGAATAGCTAACACCTACTAAAAATACTGCAACAGCTCAGGGGGAGCATGTTTTCTTTGACATTGATGTCAAAGGGGGAGAAAAAGAACAGGTCTGGGTGCCTTTGTTGCCATCAATGCCAAAGGGGGATATTGTTGGCATCTTTTACAGGCAGTGTATTCTTGTCATTGATGGCAAGAACAGTAGCAACGATATCATGTGTATAGGCAAGTACAATAGTGATGATGGCTTGAGTACAGGTATAATGTGCTAGGCAAGAACCAGAAGTATTTTGGGAAGCTGCAGCAGAACAAGCTTGATAAGATTATCAAGTGATAGTGTAGAGGATTGTTGGCATGTTTAACAGGAAGAGTATTCTTGTCATTGATGGCAAGATCAGAGTATGCATTGACGACAAAACAGGAACAAAGTAAGATGAGGAGGAATTAACGCAAAGTCGAATGCAGTGCGAAGGTGTGCTTGTTCATTTGATGGAAAACAAGCAGGAAAGGAAGACCAACAACGCAATGATGATCAATTGGCAAGATTGAAGTGTTGGTCAAACTCCATTTCGGAGCTTCGGCTATTAGGATTTCGAATACCAAAAGATGGGGATGTCAAGAACTCTTACTACGGGAGTCCCGAAGTCGCGAAACCCAAAATCGCGATATGCGAAATCGTGAAGTGATCTGGGATGAAAATTCCAGGAAGTGAATGTGGCAGACCACGTCAGAAAGGACAGGTGGAAGACCATGACATGTGGCATGATCAAACAACGACAAGTGTCAAGTTGATTTGGCATTTCAGGCCACTGGAATTCACATTTTTGAGTGACATGTGGCAGCCACTCGGGTCACAACATGTCATCGAGTGACGCAAGACTAACCTCACTCCGAGAGTTTTTGCTCATGAATTTTATCACTATCACTCCCCCAAAGTCCCAAAGGATGAAGCCCAGGGGCAGAGAATAACCATCAAATCATCAAAGGCATGGATCGTTGATCTGACTCCATTTCGGAGCTTCGAATACCGGGAGTTGGAAGAGTCAAGTGACATGAGTCTTCATCGCAAGAATCGCAAAAGGCCGAAATGTGAATTGCCGAAATGATCGGAGCTAGTGAAACCAAGCTCCATTTCGGAGCTTTGAATACCGGGACATGGATCATCAAGAAACTTTACCACATGAATACCGAAATGTTGATTCACCAAAATGAGAAATGCTGGAGTACTAGACCATTGATCTGACTCCATTTCGGAGTTCTAGATACCAGGAGTTGAAGTGTCAAAACACTTCACACCAGGAGTGTTGAAATGTCGAAACACGAAATTGCAAATTGCAGTTTCGACTAAGGCTGAGGTCACAGCCGTTGGTCACATCGGCGGAAGATGGGGGAAGGAGTTAGTGAAGACAAGCTCCTTTTCGTAGTTTCGGGGGTCGGGAAATGGAGAGTACTAAAATCCTCCACCACGGTGATCCCGAAATGTCGAAGAGTAGGATGTCAAAATGAACGCAAGACTTAGAGAAGTTAATCCAACGGTGCAAATAAAACTGAAGAAGATCGGAGGGCTACTATAGCACTTCTCAGTATAACTGCTAGAAACCACTGATGGTTTCTGCCAGAGGACTCGAAGAGACTTCTGTGTGATTTCCAGAGGAACTAAAGGGTCACAAGGAATCTTCCAGTAGCTGAAAATATTGTTCGTGGAGTCTATTGACATCTAGAAGAGCGTTGGATCCGTGAACTGCGACAGAGAGGTTGAGGTCGACTGCAACAGAAGATGAAGAATCTCAACTGCCTGTGATGTAAAGAAATTTTATCATGACACCTAGTGATGATGGACATATGGGATTAACAAACATAGAAGCTGAAGAGTTTCAATGATGAACAGGCAGAGAACTCGACATGCAGTGCATGCAGAAGCATGCCGAGAGAGCATGCACAAGGAGGTCAGTGACTACAAGTATGCAGAAGAAAGAAGAGATGAGAGTTGTTGTTGTTATGAAGGATTGAGGTGTGAAGAAGGGAGAGAGATCAGTAGCATAAATGCACAAAAAGGAGAATGGTGCATTGAATGGGCATGGCGCACAGAGCTTAAAAAGAAGAAGAACAGAAAGTGCAAGCATGGGGGTGCAGGAAGGCAGTGAGGCAGACCGAGCAGGGAAATGCAACAGAACAGTGATGATTCTGGTAATCCATCATTAAACTTTATATCACTGTAATAAGTTTCAGTAGAAAAGATTTATTTTCCAGGGAGGTAGGGAGGTGCTTGGGAGGACTATTGTCCTCAGAGGTTCAAGTGGGTGCTTGAACACAGGGAGCTGTAGCTCCCATCTGGTTGCAGCCAGAGAAACCAGGGTGGTAGGGTGGTGCAAGGGAGAACTGTTGTTCTATGTTATGCAGGTTGGTGCCTGTATAACTGGGAGTTGGTGCTTCCATCTAGTTGGTGCTGGAACACTTGGGGAGTTGGTGCTTCCCTCTAGATGGTGCTAGAGAAACCAGGGATTTGGTGCTTCCCTCTAGTTGGTGCTAGAGAAACCAAGGAGTTGGTGCTTCCTTCTAGTTGGTGCTAGAGAAACCAGGGAGTTGGTGCTCTTAGCAAGTAGCAGCTTGAAAAATAGAGGTTGCAGCCTCATTATGATTCAGTGCTCATATGTATGATAATGTAAAGAATGTAAAGATTACTTATCATATAAAGAAGAAGAGGTTTTTACCTTTTATGGGTTTCGTCAGGAAATATCTGTCTCTGTGTATATCATATGTGTGACTGATGCTGAATGTTCTATTGCTTACTTCCATGCATTATTGTGACTGTCATTAAATTCCATTGTAAAGGTTTTTAAAATAAGCATAATTGTTTAAGCACGATAACAACTGATTCACCCCCCCCTCTCAGTTGTTCAACAAGAGCACGTCGTGCCTTTGAATTTCTAGTTAGCGAAATGACGATCTTTCGACATGTGTACTCTGGATCCAATGACCCACTACTGTCCTCGATGGATGGCCAAGATTCCTTCATAGTTTTGGAGATTTGGATGACTCCTGGTCTTATCTGCCTTGCAGCTTCACCATACCTAACGGCTACTGGTCCTTCATAATTAATCCAGATCTGACGGCCCAGATCTTATCACGATTTTTCATATTGCGAGTTGGAAGGTTAGAGATCTTCCTTCCTTTGACTTTCCAGTCAGCAAAATGTTGAACTGTAGCCACGTGTCATGCCCGATGACGGACGGTCCTCCTATTTTCAAGACTTTGTAAGCTCGCTTCATGTTGAACTTTAAAGATCGTGCAATTTCTCCTAGATCTGACGACGGTCAGTCCCCGCACTCAAATCTAACGCTTGAGATTTGTCCTCCATCTTCACTCTCCTCCTGTCTAAATTCAGATCTTACGGCCATCAGGAATTCGGAATGGGTGATCCAACGATCACTGTCGCTTCTCCTCCCGAGATTCTCCTTCCTGTGTCTTCTTGCCATCAATGACAAGTGCATTGTTCCTATGAACATGCCAACATATTTAGCACTGCACTGGAAATGAAGCTCTCTATAGCTCCTGGATCAATCAAAATACTAAAGGTTTGATCAACGTTCGTACCTGAAATATTGAGAGTAGTGGATTGGTGCTTGACCTGCCAATTGTTCATCGTTTCATGTATCTTGTGGGCCTTTCCCAAATCTCCAACTGTAGCGTGTCTTGATGATCTGGCTGCTTTGGCCTTCTCAATAGGACAATATCATTGGTAATGTGGCTCTCCACATGTCCAGCATCCCATCTTTGGTCTAGTGCTCCTGCTCCCCGAAGTAGATGTTTTTGGCCTAGCAGTCTGTAATCCTGGTCTGTTCTATTGAACATGTCTAAATTGTTGTTGTTGTTGCGAACGACGATATTTTTGTTGTTGTTGTGGTGCTCTGTAAGGAATATTCTAATGAGAAGCATTTCATCTCAGTATCGATAACATAGGTCCTCTAGACGTATCTCGATGCCGAGGAGTATGTCTGGATGGTGTTTGATGTTGTTGCACTCCTGATGGCGTATGTATAGTCGATATAGGAGTCCTAACTTTACCCCCACTTTTTAGCTCCTCCTCAACAATGAGGGCCTTCTAAACTTCTTCATGCAACGTCTGAGGCATTAGGATTCTCACCTTCGCATTTAAGGCCAAACACAAACTTGTTGACCTTTAAATTCTCTGTCTTCAGATGTGTAGCATACCTAAGTGATGAAAACCCCACTATTCTCCCTCGGGGCTGCATGACCTCCTAGTTGAGGATCTTCAATTATCAAATCTGAATCAACTCTATGAAACCTTAATGATCTCACTAGTGATTTAAACACAGTCCCTTTCAATCTTCTGGTGTAGGTTTTATGGCTCCTGCAACCTCTCCTTTCGCATTGTTGAACTTTCAATTTCCAAGCGCTAGCTCCTCTTTCGTTAGCCCTTTCTCGTATGTGACCTCGGGATATTTCCTCACGTAAACACACAATTGCGGGTGAGGCCACGAGTGGTTTGGTATCAACCCACTTTTCTCCCCACAATTCACTACCAATCACCACACATCCCTTTTTCAATACCATGGTTTTGATTGTGGCCCGCTCTCAAAATTTTAAAGTCTAAGCACTTTCTGTCCCCACAATCCTGTGTGTCCATTGATCTCGCATTATCGGGTGGAGCCATTCGATCAGTGGTTCAGATCTTCCTCCTTTCCTTACTTCCCTCTAGATCATGCCTTCCTAGATCTTCACGATCTATTGACACGTGCCCCTCTCAAATCTGTAAATTCTAACCTTGTACAATATCTATTGCAAACAGATATTTAGAAAAAGAATAGAAAAGATACAATGGAAAATACAAACATTACACAAAGATTTTTCCCCTGGAAACCCAAACTAGGAAAACTAGCATATTCTTTCTTCATTCATTATGATACATTGTTTACAATACAATATACATATAGGAGCCAATTGCATCCAAAACCCTAACCCAATGACCTGAATTAGTCTAAAACCCTAATTCCTTAACCGAAAATAGAAAACCATTGACAAAAACCATGTGCTAAAAAATCACCTAAATACATGACATGTTTCCCGAGGCAGGTGACATGTTTCCCGAGGTAGGTGTCATTTATAGATTACTTCTCGTGGAAAACTTGGATATATTTCCTCAGGAATAAACCTGAAGTCTTTGACAAGTTTAAAGAGTTTAAGGTTCTTGTTGAGAATCAAACAGAGAAAAGAATTAAGGTGCCGAGGGCAGATAATGGCGGAGAGTTCTGCGGGAATGAATTTAAAGAATTATGTAATAAGTGCGGTATAGCAAGGTAGAAGACTACTCCATATACACCTTAGCAGAATGGAGTTGCAGAAAGGATGAATAGGACATTGATGGAAAAAGAAAGGTGCATGCTCAGTGGTGTCGGGTTAGGGAAATAATTCTGGGTAGAGGCAGTGGGTACTGCATGTTATCTAGTCAACAGATCACCTTCATCAGTGTTGGNTGTCGGTCCCATCATTGGGAAAATTTTTGTACTATGTCTCATTTATAGATGACTTCTTGAGGAAAACTTGGATATATTTCCTCAGGAAGAAATATGAAGTCTTTGACAGGTTTAAAGAGTTTGAGGCTCTTGTTGAGAATCAAACAGAGAAATGAATTAAGGTGTTGAGGATAGATAATGGTGGAGAGTTTTGCGGGAATGAATTTGAAGAATTCTATAAGAAGTGAGGTATAGCAAGGCAGAAGACTATTCCATATACACCTCAGCAGAATGGAGTTGCAGAAAGGATGAACAGGACGCTGATGGAAAAAGCAAGGTGCATGCTCAGTGGTGTCGGGATAGGGAAATAATTCTGGGCAGAGGCAGTGGGTACTGCATATTATCTGGTCAATAGATCACCCTCATCAGCGTTGAATGACAAGACTCCACAAGAGGTATGGACTAGTAAGGAACCTTCTCTCACACATCTTAAGGTATTTGGATGCGATGCATATGTTCATGTTCCAAAGGAAAACATGAGTAAGTTGGATAAGAAGGCTGAAAAATGTATCTTTATTGGATATAAATATGGTCTCAAAGGTTATAAGCTTTGGAACCCAAAAACTAAGAAGGTATTTTATAGCTGAGATGTGGTATTTAGAGAAATTAAGGATGTTGTTAAACATGGAGTCCTACCAAGTAAGGAAGAATCAGAGAAGATAGAGTTTGATTTAAAGGATGATAAATCAGACTCTACAGAAGAACATGAATCAGAAGAAGAAGATCCTCATACTCTAGTATTGAGGAGATCAGATCGAGAAAGAAGGCTACCAGAAAGGTATAGTCCATCTGATTTTTGTTCAAATTTTTCTTTGTCTATTACTGATGATGATCCTAGAACTGTCAGGGAGACAGTGGATTCAGAGGATCGAAATCTCTGGAAAAGGGCCATGGAAGAAGAAATGGCATCTTTGGATAAGAATGAAGCTTGGGATCTAGTGGAGTTGCCAACTGGAAGAAATCCCATTGGCAGCAAATGGGTATTTAAAAAGAAGTTGAATGCAGAAGGAAAAGTGGAGAAATACAAAGCTCGATTAGTAGCAAAGGGTTATTCCCAGGTTGAGGGAATTGATTTTGGTGAGATTTTTTCTCCTGCTGCCAAGTTAACCTCCATAAGATTTATGTTATCTGTTGCTGCTGCATTTGATTTTGAAATAGAACAAATGGATGTGAAGACAACATTCCTACATGGGTATCTCGAAGAAGAAATCTATATGAATCAACCAGAAGGTTATGTTGTGAAGGGAAAGAAGGAGTTGGTATGCAAGATGAAAAAATCCATGTATGGTTTAAAACAATCACCAAGGATGTGGTATCAAAAATTTGATACTTATATGCTGGGACTTGGCTTCACAAGAAGAAAAGAGGATCACT
>SNQJ01S0063766.1:23672-39769 GCA_010110895.2 Picea sitchensis | reverse complement strand
ATGAAGGATCTTGGTGCTTCAAATTTCATTTTAGGCATGGAAATTAAAAGAGATCAAAAAATGAGGAAACTCTGGTTAAATCAGAGAAAATATGTCGAGACAATATTGCAGAGGTTTAATATGCAGGAATGTAAATCGGTCAAGGTTTCTACTCCTGTTGGTGCAAAGTTATCTGCGGATCAGTATCCCAAGACACATGAAGAAGAGGAGGACATGTCTCATGTTCCATATGCGATTGTAGTTGGAAGTTTGATGTATGCAATGGTCTATACTAGACCAGAAATTACACATGCAGTGGGAGTTTTGAGCAGGTATATGTCAAAACTAGGGAAGGAACATTGGACAGTAATAAAAAGGGTTTTAAGGTATTTTCGTGCATTGCTAGCTATGGATTGTGCTACGAAGGAAGACCGGAATTGGACAGAGTGGTGGATATACATGGCTTTGTGGATGCATACTGGGATGGATATCTGGATTGTAGGAGATCTACAAGCGGGTATGTGTTTAACCTGTTTGGAGGAGCAATAAGTTGGATGAGCAAAAGACAGGTTGTAGTGACACTTTCAACTACAGAAGCCGAATACATGGAAGCCACTCATGCAAGTAAGGAAGCAGTATGGTTACAAAGATTGTGTTCAGGTATTGTCTTGGTACAACAAGCTGTAAGGATAGAGTGTGGCAGTCAGACTGCAATTTTTTCTGGCGAAGAACCCTGTTTATCATTCAAAGAAAAAGCACATTGATGTTCAATATCACTTTGTGAGAGACATGATTGAAGAAAATAAAGTATCACTGATGAAGGTGGACACTTTGAAGAATGTTGCAGACTCATTAACAAAATTTGTGAGAACTGAGAAGTTCTCTTGGTGTAGAGGACCCATGGGCATTATTGCCCTGGATTGTTGACTATGTAGCCCTGTAACCCCATGTATGCAAAGAAAACAACAAGTGGGAGAATGTTGGGTATGTGTTATATTCTTTGCATGTGTGTGTGTGGTTGTGTTAGATTCGACAACTGCGTCTAACGATCCCTCGTAGTAGTGCTCTGTTTGTGTCATGTGCATCGGGCGCTTTCCTAGGGGGGTCCCAAGGGGGGCAGGTATGCCCCCCCTTGGTTATGCGCAACATTCAGCACTAGGTGTAGCCAGGGGCAGCACCCCGAAATTGTTTTTGGGGCGGTTTTTGCTTTTTTTAGCAGATTTTGCTATTTTTAGTGGTTTACTAAAAATAATCTTGGTTTTAGGGATTAGGGTTTTGGTATCTACGGAATACCTAAAAACATTGTATAAATCTTTGTGTACTATGTGAATGAGCCATTGATTAAATTATGTTTTTCTTAAGAATCTATATACATTGCTTTACTTCACAGGTTTAAAACTTACAGTTAAAGTGTTGCAATTTAATTTTATAGACACTGAATTCTAAACTTTGAAATTGCCATTAAATTGATAATGTCCAAACCAATTTGAGATTCTAGAGCTGCATACTAAAATTTTACGGTGAACCTCACGAGATTCATTTGGGATTCGCATATAATTTCTGCAGCGACCCAACAAGTTTAATTGCCAAATTTTTAACTAACTACACAGAGATCTTAATGTAATGCAAATACAAGATTTTGTAATTAAACTTTTACATGATTAGACGCAATGATAAACATTCGAAATCGCAAACTTCATCAAAGAACCAACGATTTTCTCAATTCGGAATGCAACAATAACATTGACCGTACATTTCCTAACTTCTCTAAATGAAAAATATTTATAGTGAACCTTCACAACTCTAAGTATAGGAGTTGTAAACTAAATTTACAATGACCCTACAACTTAAAATTCCAGATTTCAAACTAAAAATACGACGACCATAGTGAGATTCATGCTCAGGCATTGTAATTGATTATTTCAGCAACCATATGAATTCCTGAAATTAGGATTGAAATTAAATTTTACGACCATAGCGATTCTAAATTTAGATTGCAACTAACTAAACAGTGACCCGACAATGTTAAATTTCCAATGCTAACTGATTATGCAACAACCCTCACAAATTAAATTTTGAAATTCCTATTAAATCTACAACGACTATATGAGGTTCTGAACTTCCATAAATTGCATACACGTTTTGATCCAACGAGTCTTTTTTTTTATAAAAATACGGAAATTCCATTAACTTTACAATTCCCCACAAGAAGATCAAATTTTGATTTCAATGCAATTACATTGACAACGAACACACAGAAATTATTTTCAAGAGTGTAACTAAAACTCAGCGACTAACTAAATCTCTGAGTTCAAGTTTTAGTTTCGAAATCACAAACGATTTAACAATGACCATACTAAGATCTATAAAAATTCGGTTTGTAAATAGTTTACAATGATTATTGAAATATTAAGCCTTCAAACAATTTTAATTAGTTAAAAAGTAACTAAACGAGATTCAACTCAGGCTCGCAATTAAAATTATAGAAACCCTACGAATTTTACAATCAAGATGCAAATTGAATTGGCCAGCGATCAATGAAAAGTATAAATTTTGATATTGAATTTTAAAATGGAAGCAAACAATTAAGTTTCTAGGAATCTAGATTGTAAAATAAAGCAACAACGATACATCAAATTCTAATTACAAATTATAGAAATAAAAATACTGGAACCGATGTTGATGAAGAGTTTGAGGATGTCCTTCAATCACTGGCAATCCTTCCTTACTCTCGCTTTCTAATCACAGAGACTTCACCAGTACTTCCCAGGAAATTCTATGGGTACTATTTTTCCTCCTTAGCCACCCAAGATGCAAGGGAGCCACACACAAGAAACCAACAAACAATATCTCCAAGGCTTTCCTTGCAAGGAAGGGCTTCCACTCTTTCTCCAAGCTTGGTTTCCCAACTCTCACAACTAAAACAAAGTCCACAAAATTTTGGCAGCATAACCTTACCAAGAAAAAGTGAGATCATTTTTCCTTCTACCGCATTTGTTTTATAGAAAAATCCCCCATGAAACATGTCCCCATGCACAATTAATTGTTTTTTTAATTAATATTATTAGGATTATTCACCCACACACTTGTACACTCTCCCCAAGTTGCACAAGTAATTAATCTTCTTATTTTATTTAAAAATCCAATTTCCCCCACATTCCCAATGTGTTCCTATTTTCACTCTTAGTTGTCCCCTTGCTCCCCAAATTCTCATTTAATGAGTGTCTCCTAACTAGATCTTAGTTAGAGTTGGATTACGAGTCTTCTTCTAGTTAGACTTAGTGGTAGTTTGACTTAAGATACGATTCTATGTATATACCTATTCTCTCAATATTTTATTTCTTTATATTTTAAAAATATTTTTTATTAAATTCATGCACACATGTGCATTTTATTCGCCCTTTAAATTTTATTCCCCATTTTTTCTAGAGTTTGAATTTATCTCAAATCGTTTATCTTATGTCATAGTTCATTTAGTCATTTATTTATTTATTTATTTTAGACTTAGTCTTAGACTTAGGCTTAGACTTTTGTTAGTATTTATAATATAATTACTAATTGATTATTTAATTCTAACAAGGTCTAACCATTTAAATGTTTTCTAGGCCACCTAGATTTATTGACTCAATTTTTAATTATGCGGTGTGCCCCTTCACGACGCACCTTCGTGCTCCACGGGTGCCACTCTCATTTCACTGGTTTTGGAAGTTTGTCTGACCCTTCAAGTCAACACTCCATTCGGTCGACCTTGTGAGAGACTAAGGAATTCTAAGGAATAATTATTTTTCCTTATTGCATGCCCCTTAGAATTCTTCATGTGCCACTGTCTCAGTCTACCCTCACAACATCGTGAACCGCTCGAACTAGGTAATCATTAACCTACAATTCAGACCACGGTGGGAGTGCTAGTAGGCTATGACAGGGACGTTGCCACACCTCTCCCTCAATGTATGGTTTTTTTACATGACCCCTTTACTCCTTATGTGAGTTAGAATAGTAATTATCATCAACCCTGCATCCACTAACAAAAACAATGTCAATAATCCATATACATAACTCATAGAGAAATCAATCATATATCACATGTGTGTAAAATTAAATACTCAAACAAAATACAATCCACTCCCTAACTCAATCTAGAGTCCAAGGAAGTCCATTGATGTCATCAACATCAATAACCTGTCATGTGTCTTGCACACTCAAGAAAACTCATCAATAACATCTGCCAATACATATACATCTAAATAATAATATGTCACAATACATCATCATCATCATCATGTATAACCCATAATCGAAATGAAATCACAATGTACCATAACTGGATCACTTGCACGCAAGTGTGCTCAAAGAATAAGTCAATAAAAGTGTGCTCAATAGAATGGGATGTTATAGAAGGATGCATTTTCATCAATCCAACAGGGAAGCATAGTTTTTTGCCCTGTAGATTGGAGTTTGAGTGCAGTAACAATACTATTGAATATGAAGCATTAGTCCAAGGACTTAAAAAGGCTATCAATTTGGGCATCAAGGAAATGATTTTTTTGGGTGATTTATAAATCATTGTCAGACATGTAAGAAACACGATCCATTGTAATTCCCCCCATCTGAGAAATTATCAAAAGGAAGTTCGTAGGCTCATAGAAAATTTCCAAGCATTCAACATCACCACCATACCTCGATCCAAAAATAAATTATCCGACTCATTGGCCATAACCGCCTCAATTTTTTCCCCCTTAGAGGATTATGAAACCTTTGTATTCTCCATAGAATTATTTTACAACCCTTCGGTTCTAGATAACATCACTAATTGGAGGGTATTTGAAGGAGATGAATAGATTATATCATTTTTGACTAATGAAGAAATTTTTAGAGACTTGGTTATTGATGATGAGGTCTTTCAAAAAAATATGACAGAACATGATAATCAAGGCCCTAATTCGGCACGATGTAATGAAATGGATCAACCCAAGATCCACACTATGCCCCCGGGGGGGGGTTAATATTGAAAACTTGTTCGATTTGCGAGAAAAAATTTAAATACCAAAAATTGTTAAGACCAATAGTTCATGTCCCTCTTATGAGGTCATAAATATGGGAACCATTGAAAACCCCCGAAACATAAACCTTGGAAGATCATTTTCCCCTAAAGAGAAGAAGTCTTACCTAAAATTGTTCAAAGAGTATCAGGATGTGTTCGCATGGTATTATTCGGAGTTGAAAATGTATGACACTAAGATCATTCAACACAGAATCCCATTAAGACCTGAAGTTAAAGTTATGAAAATGTCACCCATCTCTCAAACATTTGATGTAGAAAGAACTCAAAAAACTGTTAAATGCAAAAATAATATTACAGGTAAGGAATTTTGCATGGGTAGCCAATCTCGTTCCTGTTAAGAAAAGTTCAAGGGAAATTCTCCTATGTGTAGACTTTGGAAATTTAAATAGGGCTTCCTCAAAGGAAAACTACCATGTCCCTCCTATGGAACAACTCATGAAAATCATATCGGGAGCAGAGATCTTATCACTTCTGGATGGATTCTTAGGATATAACCAAGTGTTGGTATCGAAACAGGATAGATTGAAAACAACATTCCGAACGAAATGGGGAATATTCGTGTACAAACACATGCCTTTTGGGATAAGTAACGTGGGTGCCAATTTATAAAGAGCCATGGATGTGGTATTTCGAGGACTGATTAACAAATGTGTGGTAGTGTACCTAGATAACATTATTTTCTACTCCAAGGACAGGGCTAGCCATATTTTCCATCTCACACAATTTTTTGAAAGGTGCCAAAAGTATGGGATATCTTTGAATCCAAATAACACTATATTTGGAGTAGAGGAGGGAAAACTCATGGGTCACATAATTTATAAGGATGGTATCCATATTGATCTTGAACGTATAAAGGAAATGTCACAACTACCACGCCCTCATAATAAGACATCTATGCAATGTTTCTTTGGGAAGATTAACTTTGTGAGAAATTTCACCCCAGATTTTGCAGAGATAATAAATCCCTTGTGGAGTATGATACGTAAAGACATTGAATTTAAGTGGATGAATGAGGGAAAATAAGCCTTCTAAAAAATTAAAATTGTCATATCACAAGACCCTGTTCTACACAGCCTGTATTTTAGTAAATATTGTGTCCTCTATACTTTTGCATCGGATCAATTATTAGCTACAGTCCTCACTCAAAATGATGATGAAAACAACAAAGCACTTGTTTCATTCATGAGTACCAAATTACAAGGGTCGGAGCTTAATTACCCCACCATAGACAAGTAAGCATATGCAGTCTATAAAGAAGTCAAACATTTTAGATCCTATATACTAAAGAATCATACTAAAGTCATATTGCCCCATCCTGTTGTCTAATCATTGTTCACTCAGCAAGAAATGGGTGAGAGAAGGAGAAATTAGATGGTTGTCATCCAAGAATTAGAATTAGATATAAAATTGGCAAAGATAGTCAAAGGTAAAGGATTGTGCAAACTCGCCACAAAATCGTAGGACCAAGCTGACTCAAAAGATTATGGTTGGGGAAATGAATTATCTCTATGGTGTAGTGAAGTCCTATACTTACCACCCGGCCCAGACTCATGGTATGCAAATTTATCGTATTTCCTCCATCATGGGACATGCCCCAAAAATCTAAATCCTAGAGAGAGAAGATCCCTTAGGCTAAAATATGCTCAATACCACCTTATAAATTCTCTTCTTTTTTGGATGAATTATGATGGAGTGCTAATTATATGTCTTGAGAAGGATGATGCCAAAAAGTTATTAAAGGAACTTCATGATGGACCAACAAGTGGTAATTTCGTAGGGGAAACCAACACTCATAATATCTTAAGGGCAGGGTACTATTGGCCCACTTTGTTTAGGGATGCTCATGCATACACAAGGAGATGTAGAACATGTCAGCTAAGTGTCGGGAAAGAGAACAAGGTGTCTATCCCACTTCAACCAGTAACCATCTATAGGCCTTTTGAATAATGGGGAATATATTTCATAGGAGATTAATCCAAGCTCTTATAAACAAAATAAATATATAGTGACAACCACTTATTATTTCACAATATGGTCAGAAGCCATTCCACTCACTCATGTTAATGAAAAGGTAGTAATCTAATAGGTTCGAAGTACCTTCGGTATTATTCTTTGAAAATGTTGCTTACGTTTCCTCCACACTCCTGACGAAGTTTTCTCTTGAAAAGGGAATCCTCATAAAATACTATACGTACTATTAACCACGGGAAAATGGGGTTGTAGAATCAACTAATAAGAACCTTATGAGAATCCTAAAAATGAATGTCATACAAAACCAAAGGAATTGACATAATGCACTTTATAATGCTTTTGGGTTGATAGGGTGACACCCAAAGAGGATTTGGGAATTTCTCCATATTTCCTAATATACAGACAAGAAGCCATCCTCCCAACTGGGTTATATCATCCATATTTACAACTCTCGCAGGCATCAAGAGGTCAGTCATCATATAATATGCAACAGAGAATAGATACCCTCCTCATGCTTGAGGAAGAAAGGGAAAAGGATAAAAGGAAGTTTGTTTCTCATCAACAGTTGGTCAAAAAATGGTTTGATAAACATAAAGCAAAAGATAAAAGTTCTGAAGTAGGAGATCTAGTCTTGAAATGGGATAAGATGAATGAACCCAAAGGATATCACTCGAAATTTCAAAACCTTTGGCTCAGTCCTTTTCAGGTAGCCGATAAAATTTGGGTTGGCACATATCATTTGAAAAATATGAGGGGGGAATCTGATGCTCTATTGGTCAATGGCCAAGCCCTAAAACAATTTTTCTCATAAAAGAATAAGAAAAAAAGAAAAAAAAAACTTTTTTGTTTTAATACAATAAAGGGGTTTGATGAAGGGGTTTTTTTCTCATTATTCTTACTTTGCATGTTTTGTTTTTGTTTTATTGAATGATTTTCATGTTTGATTTTGTCATTTTTCCATAAATAATTTTTTGGGGATGTTGAGTTTTCAACCTCTGGTCTGCAAAAAAGGACATTCTAGTTCTCTTTTACAAAAACCTTATTTGTTTTTATTATCAAAAGTAAATTAATTTGACAGTGAGCAGGAGTAGGAGTCAAAAATTGCTTATAGTTTCTTTTATATGTGACTTGGAAAAAACACAATTCTTTGTCGGTGGTGGGTATGACTATTATCAAACATGAAAAGATTGAAAACGTCAAATACTCTAGAAATCGTGATCTAAATGATGAATGCATTTGTTCTTTTATAATGAGTAAGAATTAAGTTCTAGGGGCCTAATTCATCTCTTCACTAACATATGGCATCCTCCTCTACTCAAATACATATCCCACAAGAAATCCTCATCACAAAAATATCTTGTAATGGGTACATATGATTTACATTATAATAATAAAAGAAAGAACTGATGAGGTAGGAAAATAACTCAAAAGGGAATCATGATGTCAAGGAGGAAATGCAGATATCTCCGTTGGGGCTATGGATGCTCGCTGGTAGTGGAGAAAGGTCTATGATATCGGGGTGACTCCATCGAGGCTATGGATGATTGTTGGCAGCAGAGCAACACCAGAAGGGTGATAAGGTTACTTAGAGATTATAAAAAATAATAACCTAATACTAGAAGTAAGATCTAATTTGGTTTCTTACTCAAAGTCTAGGTCAGTAATAAAAATGAATTATCTTTTGTGTTTGGTCAAAATCAAAACCCCATGACAAGGTAAAGAATGATTTCTAAATTACATATAGAGGGATCTATGGGTGGTTTATGTTTTCTCTTAATATTCTATGTTTTTATTACTTGAAATTGTTTGGTAGTGACTGAAGGTATAAGAAGATATTCTAGTTTCGCCCAATAAATAGCCATTTGTTGAGTCCTCAACAAACCCTTAAAATTTTCAATTTTTGGGTACCACTTTTCCTTTTAATTATTTTACAACTTCTCCTTTTGGATTTAAATATGTTTGATATTTATCCTTTTTAAAATTTATGTATTTTTTCCTTTGTTTTCTTTGCAATTAAAATCTCAAGAAAATACAAAAACTTATCATGTTTTGCATCAAGAAAGAAAAGAACAAAGAAATAATTGAAAAATGAGCAAGTTGCAACCTTCTCCAAATAGCGGCCAATAAAATCATCAAGGGATGGGGAAAAAGAAGTGTCTATAATCCGGATCGAGGGAAAGGTTCATGCATTTTTAAGTGGAACAAATTTCGTCAGTCTGATAAGCCATCGGTCATTGGCATCTCGATGTCGATGAATTATGGGAACCAATAAATCAATCTTAGTCGGTGTTCAGTTATAAGGGAAAAACTCGACCGTTGATGTTTACGACCAAGTAGTGTTTGTTTCGATGACAATATTGGCCATGTCACCTTCCGCACTTTCCACGTCACATGCCATGTGTCTGGCCATGTAGGCTACTTGTACCGTCATGATAGCTTACACGTCACCCTTTGAAACTTAGATTCCATGTCATCTTCCATGTCATGACATCTATGTTATCCTATATGGTAATGAAGTTCGACATCATATTTTTCTACCAACAAGAGAAGAGCGTAAGGGTCAAAGAGAACCATCGATGTCAATTCACACAAGGGCCAACAACAAGTTTTAAACATAATAAAGTACTTAACATACATTTTTTCTCCAATGCAGATACTATGAAGAGATCTGGGCCGTTTATTTCCTTCTGGTTCAATCAAAGTCATCCACTATTTAAACACAAATCTAGCTACCAAACAGAGATTGTGTCTAAAATAATTTGTGCAGAAGATTACCACTAGGTTTGATACGATTCCATAACTATTAATTCAAAGGTTAGGGTCACCAATGAACGTGAAATATAGATTTATTGAAACATGTGATACAAGAATAATTTTTTTAAGGATCCCTCGTTGAACAATCATCGACGTCAGTAAGATTTTGTCAAAGGAAAATGACACTTAACAAATACTATCAATCTCCAATACTACACGCCGATAAATTAAAAGAATGAAATCATCAATGAACTAGGAACAATGGGCCTTCGCATCGTCAACTTGCAATACATTAACTCCCAAGCATGGCACAGATCTTGTTTTGATTTCTGAATATTACAAATATCATGTTGTACACCCTCCAATTAAATACTAGACGCGACAAGGTAAGTCTGTGGGGTCTAGAAATTTGAATTTGAAATGCCATTTCTCTTCCAATTCCACATTTTTCTCAAGAAACTTTTCTTTTGATCAAGAGAAGGAGATAAAATTCACTGAGGATCCTTCCCCAATGTTGGTTCATGGGAATACTAGTAAGACCAGGTTTATTTGCAAAGAAGGTAAACAATAAACTCTGTTGTGAATTTTTTAGGTGTTATACATCGCGAACTTTTTTGTTATTATCTATAATCACTCATGAATCATAGTGGTTTTCTCATGCAGGAAAGATGCCTTCTCAAAGGTTAGTAACCAGGATCTCACCGAGGACACCCAAAGTCAAAGAGTTATAATTCGGTGAAGGATCAAGTCCAGCAGTAGCAAGAGAGTTTGAATTCGCACCGAAAGTAGAACCTGTAATTCAAATATCAACCAAGAAGCATTTTGTTCAAACACCAACATCAGAGATATAGAGGAAAGCACCACATCTAAGGTACTCCTTCCAACTTAGGTTGATCTCTATAACAAAATTCATCAGGAATATTTTCCAAACTTTACGCCTCACAGTGCCCGAGGGGTCAAGGAACTAGATGACCAAGTTTTTTCAAATATTAAACGGTTGTCCCTATACAGGGTTGCATGTTGAACTCCCATTTTTCCTTACATAGAGACCCTAGGATGGATAATTGACCATACAAACACCGAGAAATGTGTAATAAATAATGTGGAAGGGGAATGCGTTCATCTATTCCTTCTGGTAGACATGCAAAAGTATTACAAGCTCAAAGACCCGAAAGAAAGATTGAATATTGATTGTGTAGTTAAGTTATATGAATGACATAATACTAGCCAATTATTAGCTTCATGGTGGAGGGAGGACAAGAAAGTCATAAACAGGACCACTGGTTGGTACAAAACAACAAATCTTATGGAACCATACATGTACTTAATGGCATTGATCTGTCGATTGTATGGAGAAAAGGATTGTTCGAGATTTTCAAAAGCCTGGATTCCCATGGAATATACGGTGGCAATTTCTAGAATTATTTTCAAATGGGAGCGAATTATTTCAAAGAAACTAAGAATCATTATTCAATAGGCTCAGAAAACAAAAGAAGGTGAGACACCATCCTTTTTTATGACATCTTTCCTATTGGACGTAATCTATGCGAGAAATGTTTTCTCAGGTGTGAATCTAAGTTGTCATATCAATGAGTTACCTGTACATGTGTATTTTAGAATCCTATGGGAAAAAAAGTATAAGAAATTTAATTCTATCATATGTGATGAGTTCATAGCTAGGATATATTTTATTATTTTTAGACAGAATTGTCCAAGACTTTCAGTAGCAAAAAAGAAAATGATATCCAAAGTAGGTCATTGGTATATGTAAGAGAAGAGAAATTATATCAGGGTTTTTGGAGCTACTGGTGCTCCACATCTACTCACCTCTTATGTATCAGACCATTTTTTATTGGGTGGAATATGCTACCAGACCATTTTACAAGGTTTCAATGCCTCTTTGGTGAAGGACAATAAGAGGGATTTTATACCCTAAACTTTCCATATTGGATATTATATAGTCAAAGACACCATGCATGCCAAGCAAGAAAGCTTGAGCCATTTGGAATACAGGATCCCTACAGGTCGGTTCGTAAACATGATACCAAACGGATAATACCCTAGCATGCACGGAAAGTGGTGTCACATTGGCCTTGCACCCACGACAGGTATGAAGATGAGATCTTCACTGAAAATGCTCAAGACTGAAGGAGGTTCTTCAAAGAAAATAAAACCCATATATTACCAAGTTTAAGGATATGTTGGTCCAAGAAAAAATTGCAACTATAGAGAACACAACAAAGGAAGCTATCAGAGCAAGAGATGAAGTTAGAACAACGGAAGCAATAGAGTCAGCAAGAAGAGTGTTATCACTGAAATTTCTTCCACAACATTGAATGCAAATGGTTACAAAAATATAGCAATGCCAACAGCAATTAGTTCACCTGCATCACTAAAATAGATTTCAAAAGGAAAAAACTATACAATTTGGAAAAAAATGACATGCACAAATTCACTAAAGGAAGAGCGTACACAGTGCGCGAGCCAACAAATCCCTCAAAATGCAAAATGCGCCAAATGTGAGACTGTGTACGAGAAAATTCACTCACTCCTATGAACGACACATTTATGGTTCTTGTTATCCCCCCAAGCACTTATGGACCAACTCCCAACCTGATTTGACCTCCATATTTGAGTGAAATTTGAATGGGGGGTTGGTCAAGGACCAAAGGGTGCCCTAAAAGGCCCCTTTTTCACACCAAGAACCAATTATATTTTTCCTTGAAGAAATTTTATAAATGAAAGCCATGGGTGCACTAAGAAACCAAGATCTTCAAAGTATTGTTATGTTGCCTCAATTCTCCCTTGAGAATCCTCTTTTCTCCTTGGAGTATTCAAGCATCATTGCAATAGACCATTCCACTCACCTCTTGAGGGAATAGGCATTGATTTTATTCATCATTTTCCATTTTTCTTTCATTGTAAGAAGAGATCTCCATTAGAGAAATCAAGATCCCTCTTGAGGAGAAAGAGGGGACCCATAAGTCCTCATTGTTCTCTACGGTGTTTTGACAACTAATATAGTTATCTATTGGTGAATTTATCTTGGTCATTGGTCGATTGTTTATGGTTCTAAGTTTCTTATGTATTCTAACTTTTATTTCTTAATTGTTTTAGTTTGTTTCTTTGTTTATTACATGTGTTTGGCTTGTTTAACCCAGTCACAAACTTTTGTCTTGTCTAGTATGCCCAACTAGGCATGCAAGTGTTGTTGTTTTTCTCACCCAAGTGAAAAAACCAACACAACAGATTGGTGACCATACTAGGGAAAATGTATCAAATTCCACTCTATTTGGGCTTAGAGAGAATTTATTTTTAATCAATTTGTCTTGCAGGTACCAAAATCAGCCCAGTCTTACCTGTCAAAGGAAAAATTCTGAGTTAGAGGAGGAGAATTTCACTCCAAAAATTTCCCCCCGACACATATCAGAAAGTGCACGGATATTCCAACCCACAGATGCGCACTCAATGCAATGTGCACCCCACATGATTCTTTTCTCTATGCATTGTATGCCCACTGTGCACCTGTCAAAATTGTAACCCACGCACATATCCAAATTTTCAAAATTGTAAGGGTTTTTGTGATGATTTGAGGTCCCCTAGCCTTCAGATTCTTGATTTCATGCAATTTGTAATGCACATGCACTCCACTTAGACTCCTTTCCCATATGAAAGGTTATCTAAACATAGGCACTTAGGGGGTAAAAAGAACCAAATGTTCTCCTCTTTTTCTTTGGTTTCCACATGGACGGCTTGTTTGGTTTGTAAAATTTAAGTTGAGATTATTGTTATCACATATAAAAACACTTAGATTGGGACCATAAATTAACTTTGATCATTGAATATGCTCTTCTCTCACACCATAGAGCGATCTTGAGAATCAGAAAGGTGGTTAAAGGGACATTTCATCTCCCTTAGAAAAAATCATTAGGAGAGGACAAAGCCCCCCTAAGGCTCCTCTTAGTTTCTTTTGAAATCATCTTAAAGTTGTAAGCACCATATACATGCCCACATGTTGCAAACTTAGGATAGTTTCTTGAAATTGCTTTATTATTTTACATCACTAAGGAAGTTTAAAGATCAAAGTAATGGGCCCATACATGCCCATATGCTTGCAATCAAGGATAGTTTTTCAAGATTTCTTAGTGTAAAAAACATTTAGGGAGTTTAAAGGATTGGTAAGGACCCATATGTCCACATGCTAGTTCTTTAGGGATTTTAAAATTCTGCAAGATTGTACCAATGACACTTAGTAAGATAGGTAACAAAGATTTGTAAGGACTACAGGAAGTCCACATGTTTCAATTTCACACCTAACTTATTAAAATTTGGCACACTTTTTTCACTTTCTCACACACAAAGTCACTCCTCACTCACATAATTTCTATTTTGAATTGTGGAGGTTGAAGTAGGTTTTCTCCAAACGAATTCTGAAATGTCCCACTACTTCTTTGGAAATTATCCACACCCACTTAATTCAAATGAGATTGGTTCACACCCCCAATCTCTCAGCCCACCACATATAATTTTTTTTCTAAAAACTCACTAAGTTTTCCTCCACAGAAGGTGCCAAAATAAATGTTTAGTCTAGGTAGAATCTCATGGGTAGGCATCCAAATAACCCCCCGTTATATGGTTCTCACATTTTCAAACATTAGAAGTTGACAAATAGGGAACTTTCAAAATCCTCCAATTCAAGTGTTCCTACACCATAAGGCAGGGACATACCCATGAAGGGTTGAAGGCCGAGGTCTGTTTGTTCTATGTGTCCCCCCTTTAGTCACCCAACTCTTGGAAGGGATCCATCCCATCACCCATTTCTGAAGCTGAAAATCTAAATGTTGCACTTTGACAAGGGTACCTAGTGAACAGATTTAGGACATCTACCCAAGTGGCAGTTGTGGGTTTCAATTGTACCTTGATCATATTGTGTGTGGCTATTGGAAAATATCGTCATCTCTTTCAAGATATGCACCCTCTACCCCTCATTATAACTGATTATTTCATCCTTCACTAGTTCCTCTTTTGATGGCTTCAGACCCCACTGTCGAGTGCTCTTGGAAGGTCCAGTGCTATTTAAGAGGAAGGACAATACGTCTTTTAGGACACGAGCATTTTTTTTATTTTTTCCCCCACGTGGAAAAAAACCACCTACCCACATGTTTGTTTATTTATAGTTGATTTATGTATGATGCTCATTTGATTACATGCAATTGTGAGTTGTATTATCTTGTGAAGGTACAAATTATACAAATCTCTTGTTCATTTATTTCTCTCATCACCATTTACACACATTCACTTTGCTAGTCGGACATCATAGGGGACCCACAGAATCCTTGTCGTTCCATACACTTGCAAAACCTCCCTCCTATTCTAGGAGGAGTCCCTAGTCTTGCCAACTCATCGGCTCAACCATCTCACACCCCTGCGAGTGATACTATTTTGAGATCATCTTTACTTGGTTCCACTTTTCTTGGGTCCAATTCCAAAGGACATCCATCCACTATCTCTCCTTCACAAGGAGGCAAGGGGAGAAACTTCTTCTCAAGGGAGAAGCACAACCCCACCAAATCCCTCTCAAGGGTCAGGTCCACCACCTACTCACACAATTGCTAGAAATAATCCTTTACCAGATCCCCCTATGCCATACTTGGCGTCTCTCAACATTCCTGATTTGACTAAACTCATGAATGATCCCATTTTACATGACCCCACATGGCCCAATATGCCTACCAAACTACCTTAAGATATTCCAAAATTTGAAGGAAACCTGGGGGAAGACGTTTCCAACCATGTTATGACCTTCCACTTATGGTTCTCTTCAAATATCATCATGGATGATTCCATCCACTTAAGGTTATTTCAAATAACACTCACTGGCCCATCATCCAAATGGTATGTGGACAAAAAATCAGGATCCCATTTGAATTTTGAATCCTTGGCCAAAGCCTTTTTGGTCATTTTTCAACTACCAGTTCGTCATGACACTGGTTTAGAACTACTCTCTGAGTGAAAACAAACCTCAACTATTCATATTGCTGACCACATCCAAGAATGGCGTTGGCGATGTAGTCTATGTAAAGCAAAAACCACCAAAGAACAATGCCTTGATTGGTTTCTAAAATCGCTCGTCTCTATACTTTTCAAAGATGTAACATCCACTTTTCCTTAGTCCGAAGAGGAAGCCATTGGAAAGGCCCAACAATTCAACCTTATCTATGCTCAGTCAGGTTACTTATATATAGTGTTACCTGATGCACCTAGACCTGTACCATTTGGCCAGGACAAACCTGGGATGTCCCACGTTGTGGATGGGTTGATTGGTACCACA
>SNQJ01S0063766.1:0-21245 GCA_010110895.2 Picea sitchensis | reverse complement strand
TACCCCCCAACTGGAGTTCAAACATTTCAGGTAGGCGTGACGCTTTCCATTCCCAAAATGGTGATTCCCATCCTTGTATGGTATCTTCACCCACCCGCGATGGTTCCTCAACCATATCTCCCTCCTCAGCCAGAGGGAATCTTGATGCAGATTCCTAGCCAAGAAAGAAAAGGGTTATGCAAACGAGGAGACAGACCCATTTTATTCAAGATTTAGAACCTCCAAGTATTTTCCCAGTTGTGAAAAACACTCGTGCAACAATGCCAAATTCTACTGAAGCATCTCCACCATAAAGGATCATCACTTAGGATGACCCAAGTTCGCTACAAACCCATGTGGGGAAACCTGCAATAGCTAGAACACCATAAATATCGTCAAGGACACTAGCCGGAACAAGTATATCCCTAGTCCTTATCAATTTAATAACCATACACAATGACGATGAAGGTTCAAAAACATCTTGCATAGCCCCGGTACCTATCACTTATGAGGAAGTGCCAGGAGAAATATCTACCCTGGCCTTAGAAGGACCATTAAAGAATCCAAAAATAAGGGAGATAGAAATTAAAATCACCCATGATAGTGTGCCTTTACCACAACTGGAAACTCATCCTTTAGATGAGGCAAGGTCACCTCGTAATGATGGGGATGTTGGTAATGAACAACCCAATGAGGGTGACAATGAATAAGAACAAGAATGGGGATATGAACAACAAGAAAGCAATGTCCCATTAATATAAAATACAATGACTAAAGGATTTCCATCAAATTCCCCACCTCAGACAGTGACACCACCACCTGGAATTGACCAACATAGAGCCTCATCACCAAAAATCACAGGGGACATTCCCTCTGAAGAATTGAGAGAGACAACCAGCAATATAGAACAGTCACCTATAACTTCCACATAAGAGAAGACACTAACAAAATAAGGTAGCAGTCATGTACCTAGCATGGAAAAAGGGAAGGAACCTGTTATGGAACATTTCTTTACGTCATGGAGCTTGGTAAATACCCTATATTGGGGAGATCAACAAATTCCTGAAATTGTTGATGAGGTTGTTGATGTGCACACTATCTCTTATGACAAGAAAATAAAGGCAGCGATGAAAATAATTGTCAAAAGAAGGAGGTTCACTTTAGATAGTACTATGTTTGTAACCACAAAAGAGACTTTATTTTGATACAAAAAATACCAAGGTGAGCGAGATGCTTGGAGCTAGGATGGCTATAACTGATGTCACCCTATATAGAGTGAAAATGTATGAGCGAGAAGATACTTCCATGAGAAAGGAGTTAGAGAATCTTTGGAATCAAGCGAAGTATTATCAGGACACCACTCAGAAAATAATACTTCTTCAAGGTGATTTCATGGAAGTGTACAGCCAATTCAAATTAGAAAGAGATCTTTTCACGGCCTGGATAAAATATTACCAAGTAGACACTCTTATGGGATTGGTGACCTACAAAGACATGCGACGATGGTATGAAAAGGCATATCAATCTCTGGAGAAGATTGAGTACATCAGAGAAGTGCAGACGGTTCGAGACATAGAAGAACATGGTATTCGGGTAATCATAGATTATAGTATCACCAAAATACACAGGGAAGCGGAACAATGGAGGAAAATGGTACAAGAACCTCATCAGAAAATGAAAGAAATATGGGAAGAATGTGTGGAGAGATCAGACAAAATAAATAAGGAAATGAGATATATCCATCTACCAAAGTTCGTCCAACCTGAGGACTTCACAGACTTGTGTGACATAGTCAGGAAACACACTGAACTAGATCAAGCATCTCAAGAATAAATTTCAAAGATTTTGACCCTTGTCCCAAGAAAGATGGAGAATTTAATGAATTCCCCGACTAGAACTCAACAGTTTTGTAGCGGTTAAGTGCCAAGTTGGATAAATACAAGAAACCTGTAGTGGATATTAAAGAGATCCTTAGCACACCAATGGACCAACACAGGCTTCCTTATGCCAACACATGCAAGGAACTCTTTTTCCAGTGGTTAGAATATGAGAGGATTAATCCACTGCAGTAGAGCATCAAGACAACTAGAGATAACAGGAGAAGGACGCATGGATTAAGTCTACTTTTCTTTTGTTTACTTGATAAGACTCAACATAGTATCTATTTTTAGATAATTTAATTTTATAAATAAAGGCATCGACCATGTATTAGGGGCGATGGTTTTTTCGTAGAATAGGGGATTTTATTTTGTAAGAGAACTATTTCTCAGACAGAGATTATTGAATTCAAAAGTTTTGCATAGAATTAGAAGCATTTTTTAACATAAGGCATGAATGTGATTGAACCTATGGATTGTTTCCATTTTCAAATCGATATTTGTTGTTGTAATGAGTAAGATCTATTATGATTATTTCTTAAGTTATCTTAGAATTCTTTACAGTTTTTTATTTCAAAATGATGAAAGAAAATTGATAATGTTAACATGTTATGTGTGGTAAGGTGTGGTGAAATTATTTTCTAGCCTCTATTATATTGTGTGCGTACTCTTTTTTCAAGCTTTCTCTCAAATGATATCGAATTTTCTGGAAAAGTGATGGCATTATTATTGATTTGAACTAGACATAGTTGTTGTTTTCATACCTGGGCACAAAGGTTATCCCAAGGCCCTATTTTCTCCCAGATAGATTATTTTTTTGGTTATTATTACTTTTCTTTCAATATGTTATAGTAAAAAGGATAAAATAACCCATAAGATAATTTTTTTATTAGGATGAAATATTTGAAAGGTACATATAGATATCATTGTTAAATCCCATAAAAAATTGTGGGATCATTGATCTAAAAAATTGTACTAATATTAAACACTGAAGAGTCTAATTGGGCCTTATTGGTAGGTATAATTCCTACTATTGAGTTAAGGGGAATTATGATCCCTCAACAAAACACTATTCATAAAACACATGAATGTAGTTGGTGCAAGTCAAAAGGGTACCACAACAAACTCATAGTGCCCATACCTTGTCCTAAAGGTTTTCTTTTGGATGTCTTCATCCTTTATTCTAACTTCGTGATATCCCGACCTCAAATATATATTCATGAATACTACAGATCCTCTAAGAAGATCAAAAATATAGTCTATCCTAAGAAAAGGGTATTTTTTCTTGATGTTCATCTTATTCAACTGCTCTAATCAATACACGATCTCAAGGTACCATCCTTATTCCTTACAAACAAGGTTGGTTCTCCCCACATGTATACACTCGGCCTGATGTAGCCTTTATCCATCATTTCCTTTAGTTGCACCTTTATCTATATTAGCTATGGTGTTCTCATCCTATAAGGAACCCTCAATGTTGGAACTATCTGTTGAAAATTCAATATCTCTTTTCGGAGGTAATCCATGAACATATTATGGAAAAACATCTTTGAACTCCCATAGCACTGGGTGGTCTTCATATTTCATCTCCTTGATTCATGTTGATTTCACCACTTATATAGAATACAAGGGACACCCCTTTCTGCTAAACTGATTAAGTTGCAATGTTTATATTTTCCTTATGGAAACTTGATTTTGGATACCTTACAAAATCCTTGCATTTCCTTTCTCATATTCACATTCTAGAATTTTCTCATAACAATTTGATTTTTACTTATGGGAATCTAACCAATCCATACCTAACATCGTGTCTGTTGACATAGGGGCAAACCTAGGTTTCAACACTTCAACAGTGCACCAAAAAAACTCTAACCATCGGCCCTTTCGGCAACACCTGTGAAGAAGATGAAGTCTCACCTGAGGTAGAGGTAGGGGGGGTTGTAGAACTGAGGTGTATACAACCAAGATGGAAGACAGATCTATGATTACTACACTTAACAAAACACTTAGCCAATAATATGCATTAGATTATGAGTCTCATTCACATCATAGATTAACCCTTATTATAGATCAGCGCAGTAACAATCAAGATCAAGAACTTAAAATCACTTAGCACATAGTGTTAGCTCAAATATAGCATTCATTTATCTTTAATATCATTAATCACTGAGAAACAATCATCAGATGCATTCATTCTACATAATAACAATAATAATAAGCATAATCTACATTGCACAAAGCAGAACAAGACATAGGGTATACATGGTTCACCCCAGTGTGGGGCTACGTCCACTAACATCTTCTTGTTCTTTATTAGTCTCCAATCTCCTTACATTAGTTTTCTCCTATGCACAAAGCCACAGAGCCCACTCCACAAAGGACAGGATATTTGTGCACTGCATGCTAGATCCTCCTTCCCAAAATCAGGTCAAGGCACAGAGCCAACTCCTTAGTAGCACAGAGCCCTACTTTACATAGTCTGTCTGCACAAAGAAACTTACAATCTCTTGCACTAAGCCAACATCAACACTTACAACATAAGGTGCACATAGCCCACCTATCACCAACCAAATAGATAACCACTCTTACATCACTTAGATACTTATTTATACATTTACAAATAGTCCTAAACATGGCTAAACCCATGGACCGCCATCCCATAACCCGTTACATAAACCCTAGTAAACCCTTCATTGGGTCCTTGTTGGCACAGGGGAAGACCCAGGGTTCATCTCCAAGAGAGCACCAACAAGCCCTGACTACTGGCCCTTTCGGGAACACCTTCTAAGTAGATGCAGTCTCACCCGAAGAAGTTATGAGGGGGATACAAGATAGAGATGTATACAACCAAAGGGAATATCAAGTGGATCTAGCACAAGAGAAACACAACATTCATATATCACTTATCAACTTAGATCTATCCTGCACATCTACATATCAAATCTAAAAAAGTAATGCAATCACAGTATATCAATGACAGAGATAAAATACCAATCACACACAACACAAGATGTACATGGTTCACCCTCTCTCTAGGGCTATGTCCACAGAAATGTTCTTTATATTATATTAGGATGAAGCATACAGTTCTTGTCTGCACTCTTATCTAGCAGATCTTCTTTCTTCTCCTCTCTTTCTCTCCCCTCCCTGTGCACCCAGCTATAGGATTGATCTTCGCACCCAGCTGAAGATCTTACAATACCAGAAGGCTCTCGTACTCAACACTTCTTTATCACACACTACTACTCGCTTGATCACCCAATTATAAACACAACAACAATAATCATAACACCAACACCAACAACAAAAACCCATACTAGGTCCTTTAGACCTCTATTTATACATTACAATAGCTCACCGACATCCTTAGGTTGAAACCTAAGTGTCCAAAACCCTAGGTGTCTAAAACCCTAGGTCAACTTGACCCACATTTTCAAGGCTTCTCTAGCCTATCTTTCCTTCCTTATCGCGCGGTGCTCCAAATCATCCAATGGTGTATTTTCCTACTTGTTGATTTTCCCATGATCCTTCTTTCTTTCTTATCTGTCGTCCCTAATCTCCTCATTCAATGGCTTACTTCGCTCTGTATTTTCTTCTCTTTTGCTCACTTCGACCCAGTAACAGTTACTGTGGCTTCCACGAGTTTCACATTCTCCCTTTTCTTCCTTGATCTTCCCGTACTTCCATACCCAAGGGCCAACAGGCCCCCAACACTCACATGTGACTCATCCCGAGGCACTTCAGATCTGGTCCTTTTGTTTTACCTTGACTTCTGACTACGCAGTGCAGCCTCTACTTTCTGCTTGATGCCTCCTTTTCCTCCTTTGTGCAAACAGTCTTTTCTGTGTCTGGTAACCAGTTTCAACTGCACCTGGTACCTAGACCCTTTTCTTCATGCTTTTACTGAGAACTATGGGGCAGCTGGTTGTCATAGTACAACTTCAACTGGCTCCCATTCACTAATCCTTCCTTCCACTCCCCATTCAGAGTCTTTAATTGCGTAGCTCCTCCCTCTGTAACATAAGCGATATCATATGGCCCTAGCCAATGCGTTCTAAACTTCCCAGGATGTTTGATGAACTTACTATCATATATCAGGACTATATCACCTTGTTTAAATTCCTTCTTCCTAATGTGCCTATCATGGTAGGGATTCTTTCTTTCCTTCTGAACTTGTTGATGGAATCCTACAATGAATATGTCTTCCTATAGCTCAACCAGTTGTGCAAGCCTCTCTTGAACAACACCAGGGTATTCCATATCTGTAAAGGAAGAAGTTCTCAGGCTTGGTACCAGATATTCCATTGGAACAACAACTTTGATACCATAAACCAATTTGAAGGGGGGTCTGCATTGTCAGCTTCTTGCAAGTGCTTCTATAGGCCCATAATATTGTTGGTACTCTTAAATTCCAACTATCCATGTTTACACTGCAAATCTTTGTGAGCGTTGTCTCCAAGATCTTATTGAATGCTTCAACTGTCCCATTTGTTTGTGGATGATAAGGTGTGCTCTTCTGATGGGGGACTGCAAATTCTTCGTCAGGGATTCAACTATCTTATTGATGAAATGTGTACCTTGATCACTCATAAGGATCTTTGGGCATCCAAACCTAGTTTGGATGTCATCAAATATGAAGCGTTCAGCTGTAGTTGCACTATAGTCCTTAACTACTCTTGCTTCGGCCCATCTGGTCAAGTATTCTATTGTTGTAATTATGTACCTTGCTCCTGTGTGATTTCTTGGTGGGTTTATAGGTCCAACAAAGTCAATGGACCATTTCTCAAATGATTGTAGGGTTAGTTGTGGTACTAATGGCATTTCATCTCTTTTGGATGGTTTCCCAACTCTTTGGCATACATTGCAAGCTCTGGAATAGTCTTTAACTTCTTTGTGTAAGGTAGGCCACCAAAGGCGAGATCTAATAACCTTATGTGTAGTTTCTTTTCCTGCGCAATGTCCTCCTGTGATGCCTTCATGAGCTTTTGTGAGGATCAGTGGTCGTTTTTCCTCCATAACAAATCTTCTTAATATATCATCAGGTCCCACTTGTATAGATGTCCGGCTATAAGTGAGAAGTCTGCAGCACACACAACTAGTTGTTTCTTCTGAGGATTTGTGTACTCACTAGGTTCCATTCTTGTTGATAGGAACTGGACTATCTCTGCGAAGTGGTCATCGATCTTTCTAATGGAAAATAGTTGTGCATCTGGTAGTGTATCCTCCAAAGTTGTCAACTCTTCTCCATGTTGAAACCTTGACAAGTGGTCAGGACCCTTGTTCATTCTCCATGGCTTTACTATGATCTCAAAATCATATTCTTGAAACAGCAGAAGCCATCTACATATCCTTCCCCCCAACATTGGCTTGTTGACTAGGTATTTCAGCGTGGAGTGATTAGTAAACATTTTAAAGTGTCCTCCCAACAAGTAGTGGCGGAACTTCTGCAGCACGTACACCATGGCTAACCCTTCTCACTCAGTGGTGGTGTAATTAATTTCAGTAGTTGATAGCTTCCTACTAGCAAAGGCTAACGGGTGGTCAATATATCCTCCTCCCAGTTGTATTAACATAGCTCCTAAAGAAATGGAAGACGCATCGACATGCACTTGAAACTCCTTGGTCCAGTCTAGGAAAACCAGAATAGGTGCAGTAACCATTTTCTGTTTCAGTGTGTCGAAGCTCTGTTGGCATTCTTCTATCCAACTAAACTGACAATCCTTCTTCAACATCTTCTCCATGGGCATTGTAATCTGAGAATATCCATTAATGAACTTCCTATAGTATCATGTGTGTCCCAACGCAGTGCATAGCTGTTTAACTGAAGTAGGAGGGGGTAGATCAACTATAATGGCGATCTTGGATGGATCTACCAGCAATCCTTGCTTACATACAATATGTCCTAACAAAACTCCAAATGGTGAAAATAAAATGCATTTCTTCAAGCTCAAGGCAATTTGGCCCTGCCTGCATTTATCCAACATTGGCATTAGACATTCATTATGATTCTTCAATAAACTAAAAATAGTCCAATCATCAAAATATGCTTCTAAATATTTATGCAGAAATTCCTTGAATGCTTCGACCACCACCCTGGAAAAGATGGTTGGGGCATTCTTCAATCCGAATGGAATTACTATGTATTGGTAGGATCCCAATTCTATTGCAAATGTAGTCTTATGGCAATCTTCCTTGGCAATCTGGATCTGATGGTATCCTGAAAATCCATCTATAAAAGAATATACCTCTTGGACTCCCACATTATCTAACACTTCGTCAGTGAATGGTGTAGGGAAGGGGTCATGAAAACAAGCATCATTCAACTTCTTGAGATCTACACATATGTTGATCTTTCTTGTCTTGTTTTCTTTCACCACCATAGGGCTAATCCACTTGGCGCGAATTTGGTCAAACCAAGGTTCTTCTCAGGTTACCAACAAAAGGCACCGTGTAGTCTAGAGCGTTGGAATTTTCATCCCCTCCGAAGAGAAGAAGTCTCACCCGAAGTGCTGCTGAGACAGATGGATAGGGAAGGGTAGTGATAAGACTAAGGAAGATCCATAGAGCGTTCAGAACTCACTCCTGTTCTTTCGCAATCAACATTATTAGATCGGAAACATCTAAATGCAAGAACCAAACGTACTTACGTTATGAACAACGATTAACCATAGAACCATTAGACAGAAATCATAAACCATAAAGGAACAATGTAATGCATAAGTAACATAAAAAGACACATCATATTTGAAATTTAGGATAATCATATTAGCTTCCGGATCTTTCCTTTATTACAAATTCAAAGCTACATAGAGATGTTTAGTACAGACTATGGGTTGTCTCTTACATCGAGTTTCTCTAGCTAATCCCCAAAAACCTTGGATGACTCTGGTAAACATGATAGCAACCCAATACACCAACTCGACTCCAACCAAACGACCTCTTGGTTGAACAATAACAATAGCTTGATATACTGACTCAACTCCAACCCTCTTACCTCTATCTTTTGTCCTATGTATAGTTGGGTTATGTCTTTTTGTTCAACTTGCTCATTTTCTTGTTATGTTGCAACTGTTTGTTGCTTGGCTAGTGTTGTGCTAGATCCCGCAACTTCTTTCTGTTATTCTTTTCTTTCATCTTCTGATGAAGTTTGCGAAACTCATTCTTAATCAAAACTTGCACAATTCTTTCCCAAAAATGAAGGGCCCAACAAGCTCTGACCACAATCCTTGACTCGTCCTTGAGTCAAGCACTTGATTCTTTCACATTCTCTAGGACCAACTACTGTTTTCCCTTGTCCATATTTTCTTCTTCTTTGAGATCTTATGTTTGCGCCTTTTCTTCCTTCACCTCTTCAAATGAAGGGCCCAATTCTGGAACCAGCTCTCATGCTCTGTTCTTTACTCTATAAAAGCTTTGAACTTTGTCCTGCCATTTCTGGGCGAGGAGTGATACTTCTACCAGAAATTGTTACGCCGTTTCTTTGTTGTACTATTTTGGATTGGTTGCAACCAATGAGTTCCATTCAGAGTCGGTTGTTTCATCGACCTGGTGCATTTGTATATAGGATGTTTGAATTACTAGTCGAAAATCACGCAACTCTTTCTTGGCTATGAATTGTGCTTCGTAGAGTGAATTGAGTTCGTTGTCGGCCTATTGGATCTGATCGAAATTTTGTTGCTGCTCTATGGGGTCCATTGTGACCACAACTTCCTCGTTGAGCACCTGAATCCGGGTGCACACTTCCTCTAGGACTTGGTTTCGTCGAGCGATGATGCCCATCCAATCGTTTACTTCCTTGAAGATTCTGGTGAAGTCTGTTGTCTACTTATGTATTGTTTCTCAGGCATTGTTTCCTTGCAATATGATCTTCTGAATTTGTTCATGTAGTTGTTGAGGTTGTTGTTCTACTTCTTGCTAGACTTGTTGTAACTTTGCTTGTATATGCTTCATGTGTGTGGTGAGTTGTGTCCATGTCACTTGTAATAGCTCGATTTGTTTCTCTGGTTCTCTTATCTCACTGGCTTCGGGTAGGTCGGGCACAACTCTTCGAATCTCTAGCGAGGCTTCTACAAGTTTTTCCTGCACTTTTTCTAGTTTGTGCTGGTCTAGGATTCGATCACATTTTGCTTCCATTCTACATGTTTGTGCATATAACTGTTCTTTTCTGGCGAGCTCGGCTGAGCTCTCGGCATCCTGGAGCCTTTTCTCTAGTTGGTCTGTGGAGACTTTGATTATTCCAAACAACTGTGATGATGGCCATTGTACCAGTTTGGTGGCTGACGGAGCTGCATCAGTGGGTGCTCTTGTCTATAAAGGGAGTACGTTGGTCGTGGAGTGGTCTGAATGAGTTTCTACTCCCTCTTCTGTTGGTGGCACTGGTGAAATCCTCAATCTTAGATCTTTAGGCAGAAGTGTCAAAACATTTGTTCTGGTTACACAGAGCTGCATCAATTCTACACATTGTTGGGGGTTCTGGAGGACTTGCTCCATTTGTACTCGCCTAGTTGTCGTATCTTGGTCCATTGTTGAGTCTGGCTCATTGGGTGCATCTGGTATCTTCGTTTCCTCCAGTATTTCTTCATCATGCATCGTTATTTCTTGGGCATCCTCGCCCTTGGGTGGTGAGGTGATTTTCTGGTTACGGTCGACTTCTGTCTCTTCTCTTCTTTTGGTGGCTTCTTCCTGTGTGGAAGACTTAGGTTGTTTTTCTGGCATGCTCAGATTCAAAACATATAGCGTCATACTTTGCTCCGAGAATTTGGGGTCAGGGTTGGGGATTTCTGAGCTGGGCTTGGGGGATTCTCTGGTTGTCTGGTTGGGCTACATCTGCTCTAAGGTTGTGGTCTGATGTGGAGTGGTAGTGAGGATATTTGGTAGTCAGAGTGGTGGTGGAGGTTTCTCAATGATGATTGTTGAAGGGATTGTTTTAGGGTCCGAGTAATCTTGGATTTCAATGATGGTGGTGGATTTGGTCATGGCGCGGGTCCGAGGAGTGACAAATGAGAGGGGTTGTGGATTCAAGTTTTTGTTTGGTGAGACCCCCATCCTGGGCCTTTTCCCTATCCGTTCGGTGGTAAGCATAGCACCCAGGATCTACTTCCCTATCCGTTCGGTGGTAAGCATAGCACCCAGGATCTACTTGACCTGTGCACCTGATAGCACAACATTGGTTAAGTGCTATGGGGGCGGTCTTTTCCTCCATTCCAACTGCAGTGTTTCTTCTTCTTCCTCGAAATCGGTTGTGCTGGAGCATCTAGATTTTTCTTCTTGGGGCCTGAGCTCGGTCCCTCTCCTGTTTCCTTGTCTTTTTTCTTACTTAGCTCGGCCGAAAAAATGTAATGCATTCCTCATTCGCATGGGCCGCATTTAACTCTAGGCCATTACATGACCTCCTTGTCGAATGCTTCCTTGTCCAGATAGAATGGTGGAAGTCCTGTATGGAAATGTTCCTGGTTGGCATGTCTCAGCCAGACGCATGTGTTGTGTCGGTTCATGCTAAAGGCTATATTCCTTGTGTTGTTATGGAGGATCTCCTATGGGATTTACGAACATTGTGTTGCATCTATCATATCATTATACCATTTGGCGAATGCTGCATTGTTGAGTGCTATGTTCTTCGAGTCTGGTCTGACCTGCCATGTCTTGAACATCTTCGCTAGGCACCCTTTATCCAGTATTTTCGGTTGTCTGCCCACCGATGACTTCCATTTGAGCATCATGAATTCCACAAGAAGGTATCCATAGGTAAAGGTGCCTCCTTTCTTCTGTGCCTCCTCCCAAGATTTGAGTAGTTCCTCCAGCAAGAAGCTACACCAGTTGAATACTGCTTCGTGATTGCAGAAGTCGAAAATTGATAGTGCATATAAGGTGCATTCTCCCTTATAATAAGACCTCATAACCTTGTTGGCTATGATGTAGCAGCCAGTCCAGACTATTTTGGGCAGTATTGGCTCAATGAACGTTGTGCATCCTCCTCGCTTGGTGTTAAACTTCTCGTACAGGTTGAGTTCACCTTTATTCTTCCCATGCTTACCGAGTCCCTAAAATCCCTTTGACACATCCTCTCCTTCATAGGATAGTCCAGTAAGTTGTTGGATATCTTGTGCATGGATTGGATATTTCTTATCCAACCATAAGCTTTTGTCGTGCACTTTGCTTATCAGGAACTTTGTGCAGTGCGCAATTTCATGTGTGTTGTTGAAGACTGGTAAGTCTCTCAGGTTCATGATTGTGGAGTTGAATAGGTTGATGAACTCCTTTTTCGGTATAAAGTGCATATCTCCTGTTCCATCCGGGGCTAACTCCCAAAAGACGTCTGGATGCATCTGTGGAAACAGGGTTGAATCTATGAGATCAAGGTCGAGTAGCTTGACCTGTTTTGTCTTCCCTTTGAGATCACCTATAATCTCGACCTGGGGGTTGCAGATCTTGTCTGGTACTTCTTCTTTAGTCATGGTGCTTTGGCTAGTTGTTTCTCTTGGCATGAGCATGTCTGTGGTTGTTTTTAGAACTAAGGCTCTATTTGCAGTTTTGGCAATGGTCCTTAACTGGTTTGCACGGCTGAGTTCGGAAATAGCTATGCTTGTTTTTAGAAACTATACTTTTTCGGTTGAGTTATGAGAATTTTGTGTCCGGCTTAACGGGTAAGTTTTAGCAATAAATTCTCCTTATTATGACCGTATAGACGCAATAGGGTGTGAGTTGTCCGATGGAACAGTTTGATCAAGGGAAATCTGATTAGGCAATCTTGGTATTTATTTGTCTGAGTGGAACAGGGACGTGGTTGAATTGAGACCTTTTTGTTTGGTAGGTGGGTGTCCCAGCGTGAAGTTCGATGGCATCTTGGAATAATGTGGTTTTATGGTGTAACGGGTGACAGTCGGAGTATCAGAATTTCATTAAAGGGTGTGATTGGACTGGGTGTGTGTGGTCTTTAACTCAGATTGGATTTGGGTGCATGGCCCCTCCGACCACAAAGGTTGTCCCCATCATTTTTTATGACTGTCGTTAGTGGACCTTTCATACTTCAGGTTTGGTATTGTTGTGTCTTCATCTCTATATCAACCAACACTTAAACAACACAATTGAACTATGTGTTATGGAGCAACACTATGGACATGGATATTATTAACAGAATTTTAGAAAAAAAAATTGAAAGAAAAACAAAACTCAAATCTAACTATTGTACAAGCTCCATCGGATTGGAGCAACTGCTCTTCTTCTCAGTTTTGGGAGAGGCAAGGCTTCAAAAAAGCACCATTCACCCATCTCAGTCATAGCACACCATCTAGTTGTGCAAGTCAAACTACTCCTGATGGTCAGATCTCCGCAACTATGAAGGGTCCCAACCAGTGCATACGCAGCTTGCCAAGATGCTTTTGGTATCGAATGTCATAGAGTAACACCTTGTCCCCTTGTATAAACACCTTGGTTTTAATGTGGTGGTCATGCCAAGCTTTCTATCTTTCCCTTTCAACCGACTAATGGAAGTCTTCCAGAAATCTGGTTTCTTGGAGTTCTTGTAGCTCCACAAGTCTCTACGCCATTGATTCTTCATCTGTCATATGTGTGGCTTGTGCAATATACAGGCTCCGGGTGATGAACTCTGTGGGCACCACTGCCTCTTTTTCGTAAACCAACTGGAACGGTGTGTATCTATGGATTTTCTTTGTTGTTGTCTTGTAGGCCCATAGTACCGCTGGAACTCTATCATCCCAGTCCTCTCGATTTACGCAACAGACTTTTGTTAGTCCCTTTTCTAGGATTTTGTTGAAGGCTTCAATTATTTCGTTGGTCTGTGGGTGGTATGGACTGCTCTTGTGAAGTTGAATCAAAAAAAATTTGGTAAGTGTTTCTATAGTGTTGCTAATGAAGTGAGCTCCATGATCCCTAGTTCGGCTCCTGGGACATTCGAAGCGAGTAATGATATTCTTGAAAATGAACTTGGCGGCGGTGTTCGCCAAACAGTCATGTACCGTTGCTACTTCGGCCCAGTGAGTAAGGTATTCGGTTGCGATAATGATGTATCTTTCCTTTGAATGTTTGGTTGTGGGGTTGATTGGCCCAATGAAGTCAACTGCCCATTTCTCAAATGCCTGTAGAGATCTAACTGGTTGTAGTGGTAATTCATCTCGTCGTGACGGCTTTCCCACCCGTTGAAAAACATCACATGATCTAGCGTATGCTTTTGCATCCTTGAAAAGTGTTGCCCACCAAATTCCTGCCTGTAGAACTTTCTATGTCATTGCCTTTCCTCCTACGTGTCCTCCTGCAATTCCACCATGTCATTCCCAAAGTATATCCTGCCTTTCATGATCTAGGACACAACATCTGAGGATGTTGTCTAGCTCTAGTTTATAAATTGTCTAGAAATTAGCTGATAATCTGCTACTCTAATGACCATATGGTGTTTCGGGGTTGCAGAATATGCTTCAGGGCATGCTCCTGTGTTGAGAAAGATTGCTATGTCCTCCAGGTATTCTGGTATGGCCTCGATTCTTAATAAATCTGGATCTGGGAGCTGGTCATCGAATGCTCCACCACTTTCTCCTTATTCTAGTCTGGATAGATGGTCAGGTCTGATGTTGCATCACCTGGCTTGATGATGACTTCAAAGGAAAATTCCTGAAATAACAGAAACCATCTTCAAATTCTCCCTTCCAACACAGGTTTGTTAACTAGGTATTTTAGTGTTGAATGATCAGTAAAAAATTTAAAATGAGATCCTAACAGATAATGTCAAAATTTCTTCAAAGTGTAGATCATTGCTAATCCTTCATGTTCTGTTGTTGTGTAGTTGTGCTCTTCTTGTGATATCTTTCGGCTCGCAAAGTAGATAGGGTGATCCATTGCTCCATCTCGAGGTTGCGCTAGGATAGCTCCTAGATAAATTCCTGAAGCATATGCATGGACATGAAATTCTTTATCCCAATTTGGGAATATCAGGATCGATGTTGTAATGAGCTTCTCCTTAAGTGTCTCAAATGCTTTGTCACATTCGAGATTCCATTGGAACATTTCATCCTTTTTCAAGAGGTTTTCTAGAGGTGTAGTAATGTTGGCATACCTCCGAATGAACCTGTGATAGTAGCCTGTATGTCCTAGTGTGGAGCACAAGTGTTTAATGCTCATAGGTGGCAGCATATTCATAATGAACACAATTTTAGCTGGGTCTACCAGTACTCCTTCTTGGCAAACTATGTGGCCAAAAAAAATTCCATGTGGCACACAGAAGATACACTTTTTGAGACTTAATGAGATTTGTAACTCTCGGCATCTATCGAACATTAGCCTTAGCAGTGCTACATGTTCCTTCAGCATGCTATATATTGTCCAATCATCCATATAGACTTCTATGAACTTGTGAATGAACTCTCTAAAGGCTGCTATCACAATCCTGGAAAAAACTACAGGGGTGTTCTTTAAACCAAATGGCATCACATTGTATGCAAAATATCCCCATTCGGTAATGAAGGTGGTTTTCCTCTTGTCCTCTTCAACAATCCTAACTTTATGGTATCCTAAAAATCCGTTTGTAAATGAGTATGCTTCCTTCCCCGCAACCCGTTCTAGGACCTCGTCGGTGAAGGGTGTTGGGAAAGGGTCGTGCACATAGGCAGAGTTGAATATTGTGTAGTCCACATAGACTCTAATAACCTCAGTGTCTTTCTTGCTCTAAATGACTATCGGGCTAACCCATTCTACGTCTTCTACTGGAAAAATGAGACCGGCTTCTAGCATTTTATCAATCTCCTTCTTAACTTTCTCTTTTACTCTCGGTTTAAGGCAGTATGGCCTATGTTTGACAGGCTTGGATCTTGGTTTTAACTCTATCTTCATTTCTCCCATAACTCCTTTGATTCCCTTCAATTCTGAAAAAGTATTTGGGAACAAATCCTCATATTCCCGTAGTAAACTTTGTATTTCCTGACTGGTTTTCTCATCCCAGTAATCGCCCACCAAAGCTATTTTGGGTTGCTCTTTCTTCCCTATGTTGAGTCTCTACAGTTTTAATGGGTGATTGTAGGAGCTATCAGTCTGTCTAGGTATAGTGTTTTGGATTTCTATGTTCCCCTTGGTCTCTTTGATGGCTAGGTTTCTTAGTTCTTCTAATTCGTCTAGGCTTTCTGAAGCTTTGCTAATATTATAACATTCTATGGGATTTTCGATCAAGGGTAAGTGGAGTTTAGTCTGAAGTTATTGGGTATGCTTGGGACACACTCCAAATTCTGATCTCTTATCATGATTGGTTGTAAAAATAAGTTCTCTAATCTTTTGCAGGACTAGTTCAAGCTCAGGGCACTTACTTGTAAAGGAGAAGTCTTTGCAAAATTGAGTTGCGAGTGTTTTCCAATCATTGGTCTATCTTCTGGTTTCCTCATGTATGAACCAAGATTTTGGGATTGGTCCTAAAGACTAGGGAAATACCTGAATCCATAGGTGAGAGGGTATCTACATAGCCTGTCATTGTTTCATGCACTGTTGAATGTGTATTCTAGGGTCCAATTCTCCGCTGAACGGTTGCGCAAATTGGAGATATGTCTATGTTTCTGATTCCAGCTACTCTTGGTACCTGAACCTATACTAAATAGCTTTCTTCACCTCATCCCAAGTTCTGAGTGCAACTTTATACATCGCCCACCATCTGGCAAGGGTGTTCTGAAAATCCATATCTTCTCCCATAGTTTCTTCCATATACTGCAAAACATTGTCTAGATCTGAGGTGTCATCGTATACTAGGTGTCTCCTAACCTCGGTCCCAATCTATCTGGTCATTCTGATAGTTGCGCATATTCTTGAGAATATTTCATACGAACCTTGTTTTCAACTATCAAAATCTAGTTCTGAATCTTCGTTGGTTGACTGTATTCTTCGTCATCTTACTCATTCGTCCGCAGTTGGGTTTATATAATCGTTTCTTGTCCCAACTTTTATAGTGTACAAATGGTCTAGGTGTTCTCCTTCCATATTATTATTTGTTGGTTCTGTGTACCTGGGTCCTACATATGGGTCCAAAGGTTGAACTACCTTGATTCCCTCAGCTTCAAAATTCATGGTGTCTTTCTTTAAATCAATTATTGCATAGTTTTCGTAGGCCCAATCGATGCTAAGTAGCGTAGGGTAGGGTCCTTGTCTCCCATTATCTCAATGAATTCAAAGTCAGCCACTATTTTTACTCCTGCTACATCGATTTCCACATTCTCCAGTCTTCCTATGGGAAAAATACAGTATTGGTTTGCCATTCTTAACTGAATTGGGGAATATATCAGTCTTGGTTTTCCCAAGGCTTCTCAGGTCTTCTTGGGTAGAATGTTCACATCTGACCCTAGGTCCAACATGACGTCCTTAATTTCAAAGTCATCTAACTGGGCTATTAGTCGGAATTATTTTCTCGATCTTACTTTTCTTCATTTCACTCTCTGAGTACTCTTCTTAGGAAGGTTAGCTTGAATCCTTGCTTCTAAAGTTTCTTCATTCCCTAAGACTATATATAGCGCATTGCGCAATTTATCTGTCAGTTGATCATTCCCAAGAATGCCAGAACACAATTGAAACTAGAGGTCAACTGTGTTTTGAGGCTGCTCAGGTTGTCTTGGTAAGCCTACAGGGTTTCTGGGCGTAGGGGGTGAAATAGGTACTTGTGCTACTTTAGGATATACAACCGACCGAGGGGGTTCCTCTTGCATTTCACAACTGGGAATTTTATGGATGACTTCTATGGCATATTTAAAGAACATTTTTTGCTTTAGGGGGTCATACCTGTCTCACTTAATTGTTGTTTTATGAATCTATGGTAGATTATCAGCATCATCTCCTGTCTTCGCTCCTCCTCGAGTAACGATATTAATATTTGGTAATTGTCCCTTAGAAATCCTTTTGATCTCTAAACTGATGAGGTTAGTTCCTCTTTGCTGCACCATGTCTTCCCACTTTGCAATTAGCTCTAGGCAGTCTTCAGTTGTGTTTCCATTGGCTCTACAGTGAGATCACCATGGTCACCTTGGATGAGGACAATCTCTAGCCAAGTGACACTGTTCATCACAGTTGTAGCATCTGCTCGGTCCTCTTCCGCCAATTCTTCCTCCTCTGAAGTCTCCTCCAGCTCCACCTCCTCGACCTCATCCTGGTCCCTGAGGGTTCTCATTTACCCTAAATGTTGTTTTGTCTAGCATGTCTGCAAGTGCATCCAACACCCTACATTGATTGGTAGTATGTGTGGTAGATACGCAGAACTCACAGTGGACTATGTTTGGTACAGTCGAATATTTCTTCATGATGGGTCACTGTCTTGGTCCATGTTCATGGGTTCAACAAATATCACAATATTTCATTGTTGGTGCTGCTTGTCCTCCTGGGAAAGCGTGATACGGGGTGGGGTGATGGAATGGTGGGTTCGTCGATACTTGCACAACTCCTCCTGTAGGTCCTATTGGGGTTATCATCAAGTTCTGAGGAGGTCCCATTCCTCTCATTCGCGAGCATTCAATCACCAAATGACCTTTTGTATAGCATCCAGTGCACCAAACCTGTGGTCGTCCTGGTCTAGGTATCATCAGCTCCTGAATATTTTTTGTAAGTGATGATATCTACCCTTGTAGTTGCACTAAATTCACATCTACTGGGGGTCAGTTTACTCTCTAGCTCCTAGGGTATCCTGCCATGGATTCAATCTTCATTGATTGTTCCAAGGCGTCTGTTAATGTGGTTATTCATTGTTGTGTTAGCAGAATCTGAGTCAAGGATAGCAATCCTTGAATGTACCACTCTCTTTGATGTTCTTCGTGGATTGGGGGTGTCAGCCTTCCTATGGCATCTTTGAACTGCTGGTTGTACTCCCAATCTGATTTGCCTTCCCTCTGTTGGATCTCGCACAACTCGGGCAGAGCCTGTTGTTCTGATTGAGGTAGTTTGAAATCTGTTATGAACCTCGTCCGTACCTGGTCAAGTGTGAACGCATGACCTTGCGTCCCTGGAAATCCTGGTTCAATGATCTTCATGTACCATTTGAAAGCACAACCTCTCAAGGTAGTCTGGAATTCGACCAACTTGTTCACATCCAGTGTCCCTCTGGATCTCCATATGGCTTCACACAAGAACCAGTGTTGTTCAACGTATTCATCTCCCTTACCCCAAAATTCTGGGTATCGGGCAATCGACCCTCCCGTATGGCTGGCCATTGTTGATCCTATTGTTCATATTAGTATGAACCCTAATGGTCCTACTTACGATCTACCAAGGGATCCCAATATCCTCCCTGTACTCGCCCTTCCAGGTTGTGGTTGGTTAGCTAATTGTATTGGAACAAAGTTTGCATGAGAAGGTAGTGTCATACTTACTACTTCTATAGAAGGCACTTGGGGTATGGGTGATTTGGGGTTGGTGTCACTGGCTTTGGGGGGGATTTATTTGATTTGGGGGGTCTCGTTAGCTTCCACTAGGACGATCTCTTCGGCTAGATTCCTGATATCGGGGATGAATCTTCTCTTTCTCCTCCAAGATTCATGTCAGCTTCATCCTCTCTTACATCCCAGCTTTCTCCTTCTTGTCCCATGTCTTATGGACTTCTTTCTCTCCTTGCTTCTCTCTCGCTTAATATTTGACTGGCCAGTCGTTCCTATCTTCTCATCCTCTACAGTTCTTCCATCTGCCTTTCCTCTATTTCTCCTTATTCTCCTTCTCTCCTCAATGTTTCAAACTATATTGCAGCTTTCTTGATATTTTCGCACCACTACTTCTCAACTATGGCAGCTCTCTTCAAGGCTCGCTCATCTCTTGAATCCATTTCTTGTTGTTTCCCCCCCATTTGTAAAAGAACCCTTCCCCTCTCTCATGCCATGACTCTCATGTTGAAATAATGTAATTGCAAAGTGTATTCTTATTATTATTTGATATATTATTCATTGGATCAATCCCCATCATGGATTGATCATGTTGGCTATTGTAAAAGGACCAAATCCCCTTTTGCGGATTAATGATAATATAATTGTAATAGGCAAAAGAAGAAGTCAGCCCCAGAATATATCAAAGAGGCCCCGAAATATAATAAAGGTGGTTATAACCACCCAAATTAAGAAGTCATCCCTGCCAGTGAAGAAACACTTCACACGTTCCAGATTAGTATAAATAAGGAGGCTAGCGCCTCACTTAGACACACCTCACTTGCTCATTTTGAGAGACAAGTTTCAGAGATGCAGTTGAAGAAGAGAGAGAGAGAGAGTGGTGCATCTTTGGGAGAGGATATTTTGTATTAGCTTAAGTTATATCTTGCCATTGTATTGGCTATCTATAATAAGGAAGTTTTGTTGGGTTTTCTTCCCCTAGAAGGTTTCCCAGGATAAATGTTGTGTCTCTTGTGATTGTGTATTTATCAGTGATCTTGTCTTATGTTGTTATTATCTATTTAAATGAAAAGAACTACAATAATGGCTTAAAAATTAACATGGTATCGGAGTCAAGCTGAAGAGAGCATCTTTCACAAGAGAAAAGTGAAAAACGTCATTGTTGTCATACATGCAAATTAGGGTTTTTTGTTGGTGAGGTATTTCATCCCTAAAAACATCTAGAAAAGTGTGCCCTCCCCCAAGGATCATTTAGGCACCTTCAGCGCACCTTTTCAGTGGCTATATCTCCTGGAAAGTGAAACACTAGTTTTCACAAAGTACCAGAAAACCAGAATACCAGAAGTACTAGAGTACCAGAAGTACCAGAAAACCAGAAGCACCAGTCCAGAAATCCGCAAATCAACTTTGGAGGGGTAAGAGTTGGATTTTCATAAATCTGACTGCACCAACTTACTTGCCTCAGCTCAGTGCATCTATCCCCTGGATCAGAATTTCAAAATTCGAAGTTTGAAAAATTAGGGTTTCCTCATAAAACCCTAAGTTGCAGTTGCAGTTGCAGTCTCAGAACCAGTTGCAGTTACAGTATCAGTTGCAGTTTTAGCCATAGTACCAGTTGAAAATCACCCTTGAATTTTTTTAAGATTTGGTAATGATTACCGCTGCTGCGAGATGGTGCCACTACCTGCAAATGTTATCAGAGGAATGTACTCACATATGTTCAAATGGTTAAACTTTAAAGAGTATTTGTAGGAGAAGGGATCTCTTGCCATATATCCAGGAGGATCTCAAGATCCAAGACATTCAAAGGAATGATGCAACCCAGGTGTGATTATTCTGATATGCATCCATTTATTGTATTGATCAATGTTGCATGTTGAATCTATGACCTTCATTCTAACCTTTTCTGAGTCAAGGTACTATATGGATTAAAAGTTGAGATCATAGAACTTATCCTCTAACCCAACCTTCTGTCAAGATAGCATATTGTCTTAGTACAGAAGATAGGTTGAAGAAAGCACTCATCATCTTGAGTGAAGGAGACTCAGAA
>SNQJ01S0063765.1:92482-107999 GCA_010110895.2 Picea sitchensis | reverse complement strand
TCCCTCTTTGGGTTTCCACGTAAAAACATTGGTGTACTGTGTATGTGTATGAATGCTCATTTCTTCATTGTTTATTTACTGTGCAAATATTGGATGATAATGCTACATTGATATAACACTTGCATTATATGGTTAAAAATGATTATATTTATCTATTATTGATTCACCCCCCCCTCTTAGTAATCCAATAACAGTTCACTCCCATAACTGCCCGAGAGACTATACTAGGTGGCAGTTTACTCTCATAACTGTTGATGTGTGTCTAGATCACTCTAGACCACCACTATGGTGCATTATCTTCTCCTCTAGTGCGCATTGGTTGAGTTATACAAATTATTTCATGTGTAAATTATCAATTATTCATTTGGTTAATGAGAATTCTTCCATTCTTTCTCTCATGCTTCTCTTTTCTTCTATTTTCTCTACAACTGTGTATGTCAATTCCCAGCTAGATCTATTATGTGCAGGTTCAACTCATTTATAGGAAGTGGAATTCCAAGTTCAAATGCTTCTACAAATTTACCTCTAAACTCTTGACCAAATTGAAGCATAGCATTACATTTATTTTGAGTTGTCATTATCAGGCTATGTTTAGCATGTATTATTCATGTATGCATAATAAATGTAGGAGTCTTTGATCTCTATAACTTCCAAATTATTTCAAGTTTTGTTATTTAAGAATTTTATGACTTCATCAACAATCTGAACTTTATCTCCAAGACACTCTAATGCTTTAGAAACTCTAATTCTCACTGCTCTTTCAAGCTCTTATGTTTCTTGAAGCATATTAAAATGGATTCTAAGTTTTTGGGTCATCAATTTAATTTGATCCCAAATATAATGTTTTTCTCCAATCAAATATTTATTCGTAGAAATTATTTTCTCAAAATCTTTCTACATCTTCTCAAACCCTATAATCCTTTGATTTTCCTAGGCTATGATTTTATTTTTCTCAGCGAAGCTAGAATGATAAATTTCTAAAATTGAATTATGCTTATCAATATTTGTTTGTAACTCTGTCATTTCTAAATTCTCCCATTGAACACTTGTTTCAACAACCCTTAATTCTTTCTAAATTATTGTCAATTGAATTTTGAACCTCTCAATCTACTCTGCTTCTAAACCTTCTTGTATCATTTCAAGATCATGGATTATAGCTTTGAGAGACAAAATTGATGATAGAGCATATTATTTTTCTCCACTATATCAAGGATTTGTCCCAATTTAATATTTTGTTCTGAAATTATTTTCACCTAACTTTTCAACTAATCTTTCTCTTTTTCTAACTCAACTATTTTATTAGTTTGAACATGCTCAGTAATTACCAAATTCAATCTTCCTCTGAGAAGTTGAATTTCATTATCCTTTTCTTTAACCAGAGATGAAATCACATATTTATCTCCTAGAGCTTGTCCTAAAGTAATTAGTTTTTTCTCTAAATATTATATTAATTATTGTGTGTATCAAATCTTTGGAAATTATATTACATGTATATTGTGTCATTCAATATTGTCTTCTAGTGGCATTTCATCTAGGTCAACAGTCATTCTAGTAGTTTCATACTCATGAGGCCTAAGATCTTTTTCATGCCTATCTACTTTAGGATACAAAATCACCATATGTATAGTTCCCTTTTCATAATAAATTGATGACAATAACCTAGGTGGTGCATGTCCTTCATGATTGATTTGAGAAAGTAGGATTTTTTTGGTTTTCTTTGCCATCTTCTTATTTAAATTCATCTTTGTAAAAACATCAACCTTTTCTTCTGAGATTGTGAATTCCTCTGAAACTTCATCTCCTAGAATCACTTTGCATTTGGATTTGTGTGTGGGGTCATTGGATGATGCAATTTGGTTTATTGAACTATTGATTTTTCAAGCAAGGATTTACCTAAATGTTGCTTCTTACTAGACTCTTCTTCATATTCAGAATTAGAATCTATTCTCATATTTTTAGTCAGAGGTTCAAGTATATCTCCCTCCATTGAATCATCCTTTCTTGACATCTTCCTTTGAAATTATGATTTCTCTGGAGTCTCCATTACAAATTCCATTCCCTTATTTGGTTGATAATCTTCAATTGTGATCATTGAAGATGTAAAAGTTCCTTTAGTTGTTTCTACTTTCGTGTTCTTCTCTTGTGTTGACACTTGACCCTATCCTAGCAATATTTGTTGAACGTTTGTGCATGACTATGCATTTTCTACTCTTTCCATTCTTGCATATTCATGATGGATATATGGTGGAGAACTAACTACAATTCTCATGTTATAAATCAAATGGCATGGATCTTATTGTCAAAACTTGTTCTCTTCAAAATGGAATGATTTCATCATATTTTCAACTATATTAAATGATGCCCTAGTTTTAAGTATGAAAAAGAAAATATTAGTTGGAAACAAAAAAGAATATTTTTTTTATTTTTTGAAGTAAAGTGAACATGATTTGAATTTAACTTCTACCTAATATACTCTAAATAAAAAATCCTAAGAGTAAGAAAAATTGTAAGGTTTCAACTATGAGCCATAAATTCTTAAAATTGTATAATCCTAACAAATGTATCAATATCCATACTCCAATTGTGGGCTTAACTGAAGAAATATTTTTCACTCGGGAAAAATTCTTTAAGGATACTCATTCTATATCAGGTATAATCTATGGCCATAAATTTATCTACTAAAATTTTGAAACCATCCCTTTGACCACAATATTTCACTACTTGAGTCCATTCAAAAACTATCTATAATTTCTTATGTTGATCAATTGTATTTAATGTCAAAAGTTGAAAATGAGTTCATTAGTAATATAAAATAAGATATATTAAATATGATGAGTATCTGAAATATTTCCATGATTGAAAAAGAACTAGTTGTTCATGGATGTTGTCAGATAAAAACTTGACAAATTCAGCCTTCACTACTTCACAACCCTCTGAATTGGGTCATAAGATTGAGAATACATATGAACGAATTCAGGGAAATGAAACATTTTTGGAACTATATCCTATGCTAATCCACACTCCTAGGTAGGAATATCCTCTAAATTATCAATAAATATCGAAAAAAGCTAAATTCTAAATTTCTTATGTAATTTTCCAAGTTAGTTGGGTTTCAAAAATATCTTGGTCTTTGTCAAAAAAAAAAGTGTTTGTAGTAGGGATTTATTGATTCAGGCTATTGGGAAGCTAATTCCCTTTTCTTAGGAGCCATATTTCAAAAATGAAGAAAACCTTGTATGATAATTTTACCATTTTTTTTTGAAAAATACTTTCCTCAACATTTTCAACGAAAAATAACTCTAACCATTTGATGACATAACTTATTTCTCTTTGAAAATCCCACTCAAATATTGACTCTGATTCGATTGAATTTTATTGCATGCAACAATTTATTTTTCCTTTTTCTTTCTATAAAACAGTGTTTATTCGTTACCTGTGTAAAAAAACCAGTTGTCACCATTTAATTTCTTGGTTGTGTTTATGCATTGATGTAATTAATGTTTATAATTACCCAAAAGGTGACAGGATGGCGATTATTCATGAAGCAAAAAACTAGAAGTGGTTTGTGGGAGATTGAAATCATGGTTTTGAAGCTCGATCTCAAAGTCCCACAACCAATAGAGAGTTAACAAGTGGATAGACGGAGGTAATTTGTTGTGGGACTTTGAAATTTGGTTAACGCACCTTGATTTCAAACTCCTGCAAAGAACTATAGTCATTTATTGACATCCATCCTCTGTCGTCTGATTAAGCGCCTGATTAGTTTTTCTATTTTCATTATTTAAAAGTGTTATAAAACCGCACTTCGTTTTATTTGCCTTATATGGACACTTGGAAACCTCTTATCTATTCTTAAGCCAATTTTTTTACAATTCATCTCCCCTCAACTAATTTAACTCATTTTTCTTGAAAAAAATTAAGGAATCACTCATAGAATGAGTGATTGAAATGCTATAGTTACAACATCAAGATGCACATTCTATTTTTGTGCAAAGTATACAACACATATCCAACAAGGAGGTGGATTATGCATAAGGATTATGACAAACTATAAACAACCAAGCATAAATCCTTGTTGCATATCAATGCTTCAATTTATCAAGACACGGGGTGTGGAGTCCATCACCTTCATATATAACTCACCATTCATAATCCAATTGTTACTCTAAGGGAAATATTCCTTGAACCTAAAATAACCAATATCATTCAAAGGATAACCAAGTGGATACAAGGATTAAAGTCAAACTTTATTACATGTTAAGCCACACTTGAATTCTCTCACATACACTATGATGAATGTTAGAGCCTTCCTTCCTTTGAGTAGCTTGATCCTAAAATATAAGGTGGAGGGAAAAGGAACCCAATGTCACATTCCATGAGTGGGAATCCTACCCTAAAGGACATAAGGGAGAAGGTTGTTTGGAGGGGAAGGCATCCATTCCACCCACCTAGTCACATTAAATATGAGAGAGGTGGGGGGTGGATCTCCCCCTCCCTCCAAGTTGCCTTATTCAAAACTTAGAGATAAAGGGGAGTAGTAACACTGAGTCTCTCTAACCAACCCTTTAAACATTCAATGCAAGTGTTCTTCATCATTGCAAAATTATATCAGGGATCATTAAAAGAAATTTGGGGCTAAAATGAGCCTTATAAAAAAAACCTTGCTTGTTGAGTTAGAAATTCAATAATCAATAGAATTTAAAATTATTTAGTCAATGATAATCGTTGAGTTGGACTTAAAAAAGTCAAGAATGATTATGTGTCATGTTTCTATTTTTGAAAATATTTAACCATGTGTACACCTTAGCTTAGTTTAGATCTTAGTGAGATCATTTTGGGATATGTTCAATATTTTTTAAATACTCACAATGCAATCTTTTATATTATATTTGTTTTGTTATTTATTGAATGATATTTATTATTATTTATTTATAATGCTTCCATTATTATTGTATATGAATAATAATGTGTACTTCCTTTATGATGATGATGATGATTAATGTCCACTAAGTCCAAATTGGTCTTTTAGACCTTAAGAAGGTAAGGGTTTTACTTGGAATTCATTAGAAAAAAAAATTGTCTTAAATTTCTATTTATTATTATCATTTTAGTCTCTATCACTAACAATAGCTTTTCGGTTACTAATTATTGTCCATTTTCCTTCATTCCTGGCTTCTTTTAAACTTCCTTACTTAATTCAGCTTGGTCTTCTGGAATAACATCTTCATTTATAAATATTCTTGACCCTTTTAAGCTTGGATATTTGTTGAGTATTCCATATATATGGTCATTACAGCTTACTTTAACACGGATCAACTTATTTTTATGTTTGATTATTTTTTCCAACCTCTTTGATTCTGTGATGTAAGTTGTTTCAATTTGTGATTTATTTTTTAGTTTTTGTTTTACTATTGCTAGTGTATCCTTGTATTGTTGTTATTTTATACCAAATATTATTAGGTTCAAGGCTATTTTGTTACGCTCATGATCCAAATCGATTAGCTTATTCATTTCCTCTTTGATGGGTTTGATATCCAATTTATTTTCCAAACTAATTAGGGCTAAATTGTTAGTTAGTTTTTCTTCTAGCTCTTTAATCCTATCTCTCATGTTGATATTTGCTTCGACCTCTCCTTGGGTTGATTGTTTTTGTTTTTTTCATTTCTTGTATTCTACCCTCCATTTTCTGCAAGTGAGTCTTGAACCCTAATTTTATATTATTTATCTGTATCTAAATATTGTCTTCTAACAATCTAAATTTGGTATCAAGCATTACCTCTAACTTTATTTCAAGTTTAACTTCTCTCTCTACTCTCATTTTCTCTAATGATTCTATATGTTCATAAAGACTCTCTAGGGAGACTTTGATATACCTCCCCTTAACAGGTTGAGGTTTTGGAATATGTAGTGAAGTGCTCATATTGAAAACAAAATAAACTAAGTAAGAGAATGAACGTATTCACTTGAGTTACCAATTGCATGAAACCATTGTTCAAATTTTAAACCTCCTCTATGTTCCATTCAAATTCATCACAAGTATACCTCCATTCCAATTCATTGCAGGTATAAGCATAAAACCTTCACACACATCAAAATATATCTATAGGTATAAACCTTCATTCAGATTTACCACAGAGTAGAAACACTTCACTATTCAAATTCACCACAAGCATAAAATATTAATTTTTGGGGGTAGCTCGGACAAGTACTTTTGCATTGGCGGTGCTTAGCATGTGGAAGTGTTTGAGCGACACTCTCTAGATATCAACTTTATTGTTAAAGTGGATTTTATTTAATGACTTAAAGTGATTTTTTATAAAGTTGAATGACTTAAGTGATTTATGTCATCTCAATGAGAGATTAAGTCACAACAGTTGATCTCAAGAGATCGAGATCAAATCTTAATCATTGATCACTTTGGAGATAGGGTTTTAGTCATTGTGAGATTATAATTTAAGCATATCTAAGGAGAGTGAGAGGCACGCAATGAGTGCATAGGAGCAAGAGGGAGTCTTCCTCATGTACTTGTGACTGAGTGGGAAGGGATAAGGAAGTCTTTGGATATCAACTTTATTGTTAAAGTGGATTTTATTTAATGACTTAAAGTGACTTTTTATAAAGTTGAATGACTTAAGTGATTTATGTCATCTCAATGAGAGATTAAGTCACAACAGTTGATCTCAAGAGATCGAGATCAAATCTTAATCATTGATCACTTTGGAGATAGGGTTTTAGTCATTGTGAGATTATAATTTAAGCATATCTAAGGAGAGTGAGAGGCACGCAATGAGTGCATAGGAGCAAGAGGGAGTCTTCCTCATGTACTTGTCACTGAGTGGAAAGGGATAAGGAAGTGTGCAAAGGGGCAGCAAGGAGATAACAGCTTAGTAGGCTAGGCTATTGATGCATTGTAATGCCTCTGATGGGCCATTATCTCAAAAAAAAAAAACTTGTTTTCCCAAAAGGGTTTTTCTAGGGATGTTTACTCGAATATCTCTTGTGCAATGCATGTTTGGTTTCGGGTTTTGCACGAGATCGATTGTAGCAACAAGAATTTCATATTTGTGGTTCTAGGTTTGTAGTCTGCAGGAATTTTTAGCTACACGGGTAAGAGACAAATAAAAAAGGGGGGGACGAACTGTACGACCACCATTCATACGGCCGTACGATTTGTACATTGTATGGAAGATCTGTTGCAAAGAAGGATTGTGCGCCTAATGAGGTAGTTGAAACTGAGTAATGTGTTAATCAAGCATTGTTGGTGATAGTCATGTGTGAAGCGGGTAGTGGCTCGATCTATGCAGAGGATTGATTGCAAGCTAAAGACAGTCGGCTGGGATAAAATCACACAGCGTTGTGTGCAGGGTGCTAAGACGGTCACGAATTGAAGTAAATCAATAGCCATAGTGGGAGTCATGTGAAGAGAGTCGTCAGGTGACAAGAGCAACGATAGTAGTGTGGACAGAACAATGGGATGAGCAGCAAGGAACTATATGGAGGAGTCGACAACCACCAGAGGAGAAGATCCACGGGCTAGATTGTGGCATTTGTTGGTGTAGGCATGTGCAGAGGTAGCATCCAGAGGAAAGGTTGGACTGCAGTGTTGAACGAGCAAACGTGACATCATCTTACCAGATTGGGGGAGAATCTGTAGGCGCACGAGGAGGAGGTTGTTGGATGTGAAAACCAGTAGCCCTCCACGCAGAAGTGGCAAAGGGAACGACGGCAGTAGGTCTCAAAGGCACAAGAGGAGGTCAAGTTGTTTGGAATATGTTGCATCCATAGCCATCGGCTAGGGCCGCCATAGTAGTCAGTCGCAACAAGAGCACAGGCGTTTTGGGCACTGGAAGGTAAGGAGTTGCACGGAGGTGGGATGCAGGGAGACGATAGCCAAGAAGTGGCACGGACCAACTGTCGGCCAGCCAGACATCCCAGTAGAGATTCGGGCAGCAGTCGAGAACACTGCAAGGAAAGCCAGGCAGTATATAAAAAGTATTCAGGAAGACCAAAAAGTCTTAGAACTGCCCAGCAAGGGCCATAGGGCCGGAAAGCCCCCAGGTAGTGAGCAGACTGCCCATAATTGTTTTGGGAAACAATGATCCGGATTTTATGAACAGAATGAAATGAACCATGTTATTAATATTATTAACACAGAGACACAATGAACAATAACAGAGATACGGTAACACTGTTTTCTATTCAATAAAGAAATATGATGAAACTGTAAAATGCAGACTAAAAACAAGCTTGTTAGAATGGTGGTGGCTTATCTTGGAGAAGAGATGTGACGATTGTACTCATTGGCAAAAAGATGAATACAATGAGGCTCCGAAATCATTTTTACAATAAGCATCAATACTAAAACTATAGACATCCAAAAACCTAACCCAAAGAGATGAAGTGTCAAAAGTCATGTGGGGCCCGTTGAGGTAAGTTGGTACATCAACTTCCTGGGTCGTAACTTTTGCATACGATATTCGTTTTAGGTGCATGATAGCCCATTGGAAAGGTCTATCCGAGGACTACACATTATTTCATTAAAATATCTTTGTCTACAATTTGATTATAGAGAGCTCTAAAAACGTTCTTTAGGGCCTCAAAACAACCTCGAAAGTTTAAGACCCAAAAACTAGGAAAAAACTATCAAACTGAAAAACTATCAAGATGAGCCAGTTGGAATAGGTGGGTGGCCACCGATATCCACATGGATCAGTCCTCCCCCTTAGGAATCAATGGTATCCATTGCGTTGAGTTCCCCCATCAGATGAAGAAATTTCTTCTAAATTTGGCCCCGCATGAGCCACTTGCCTTTGTGTAGGAGTTGCCCTACTTTGACAACTCGATAAAGTTGGATCCTCCATTGGTGAGTGCCCTTGACTTGTGTGTCCATGATCTATTCATTGGATGCATGTTCCATGTAGTCAAGGTTTATCTCTATTGGTGTCAATTGTTCTACTATCTATGAGGTGTCCATAGTGGAAAATATGGCCGAAGAAAATCCACATTGAACATTAAGTGCAAGACAAGGTAGGGGGGAATGTTGAGCTCAAAAGCATTGTCACCCACATCCTTGCTGATGGTGTAAGGTCCATAACGAAGTGAATAAATCTTCCGATGGGGCCTTGTAAGGCGTTCTTTCTGCAAGTGCAACCAAATTTTGTCTCCCACTTGAAACTTGTGTGGCACCCGGTATTGATCATGGTGATGCTTATACTTGGCATTGGACTTCTGTAAAATGTCATAAACCTATTGGTAGATGTGTTGGATCCGCTCAATGAACCGAGTGGCTTTGTCAGATTTAGTTGGAGCATGGGACAAGTCTACCTAGGTGGCCGCAAGGGGTAGTGCAACATCCATGGGACCCAATGGTTGAAATCTCAACCCCACCTGAAAGGGGTTGCGACCGATTGAGATATGTCTAGCTTTGTTGTAGTTGTGATGAACATAGGGAAGACTCTCATCCCATGTGCGGGAGTTCTTGTAATTATACATGTGTATGATATGCACGATCATTCATTTGACGACCTTGGTTTGGCCATCCATATGGGGGTGGAAGGCAATGGATTTAGTGAGCTTGTTGTCTAGCAGTGACCATAGGCTCGACCATAATGTGTTGAGGAACCGGCTGTCCCGATCTGAGATAATGGATTTTTTCATCCCAAAATGTACCCACACTCGTTCAAAGAAGATCTTGGCGGTGGCCTTTGTTGTGATGATCTTCTTGTAGGCAGCCAAAATCTCCATCTTGGAAAAGCGATCAATAAAAACAAAAATACATTCATTTCCCTGCTTGGTGGATGGAAGGCCCAACATGTAGTCCATTGAGATGGATTTTGAGGGCCTGTGAGGGGTAGGTAGATGGGTTTATAAGCCTTGTTTCTTAGTGGTCAATTTGGAAATAGCGCAGGAAGTGTAGGACCCTATATAATTGTTGACATCATATTGAAATTTTGACCAGTATAAATGTTGTTGCAGCACTGCCACTATCTTTTATATGCCGAAGTGACCTTCCACCCGACTGTAGTGGGCTTCCCAAATCATCTTCGCTCGCTCGCTTGATGGAACACAAACATGGCCCAGATGGCACAACATCCCATCCTGAAGATGGAAATTAGTGACAATTGTGTTTGCGCCCAACATCTAGTAGGTGGTGGCGAAGTCAGGATCTTTCTCATATATTTGGGGCCATCTGGAGGTCTCATGACCGCAAGAGTCTAGAAATGTGGTGAGTGTCGCGACTGGAGGTCGGCTGAGGAAATTAGCAACACGGTTGGTACTTCTTGTCTTATACTTGATGTTGAGGTGGAACTGCTACAAATATGTAGACCAATTTTGATGGTGGTCATTATGCAATTTTCTTTGTGTCTGCATGAACTGCAATGACTTATGATCAGTGTGGATGACTGTCTCCTTCCCGAAAATGTAATGCATCCACTGGCGACAGGCTTGCACAATGGAGTACATTTATTTGTCGTAAGTAGGGTAATTACAGATGACATATGATAATGTCTCACTATGATAGGCCACGCGGTGGTCGTGCTGAGTGAGAATTGCACCCACAGCATAGTCTGAAGCATTTGTCTCGATCTCAAAGGGTTGTTGCAGGTCGAGTAATGAAATCACTGGGACTGAGCACTCCTTCAATTCATCAAATGCTTGTTGTTGGGAAAATCCCCACACAAAATTTTCATTACCACCACCCTTGGTTACTTAGCTAAGGGGCCATGCAATATGGGAGAATCCCAACATGAACCTGTGATAGAAATTGGCAAGGCCTAAGAAGCTCCAAAGCTCAGTGAGCGTGGTTAGGGATATCCAGTCACGGATGACCTGGATCTTCACTGGATCCACATGCACACCATGCTCATCAACAATGTAGCCTAGGTAATAGACCATGTCCATGTCGAAGGAGCATTTTTCCAAATTGGATTATATCTTGTGTTGTCGCAGAGTGTGTAGGACCTAATAAATATGTTGCAAGTGTTCTACCCAAGTCTTGTTGTAGATGAGGATGTCATCCAGATACACCACTACAAAATAATTGGTGAAAGGCCGCAAGATATCGTCCATCATCCTCATGAAATTTGTTGGGGAATTAGTTAAACCAAAGGGCATGACCAGCCATTCAAAAAGACCTTCTTTTGACTAGAAGGCAGTCTTCCATACATCTGTCTACTCTATTCGGACTTGATGGACGTTGGACTTCAGATCAATCTTACTGAAGTATTTGGCCCCCTTGATTTGATCAAGGAGATTGTTGATTTGGGGAATCAGGTATCGATTCCTGACTGTGATTTTATTTAGGGCTCAATAATCAATGCAGAGTCGTCATGCCTCATCTTTCTTCTGCACAAGCATGATTGGGCTTCCACAAGGTGATGAGTTGGGTTGGATGTGCCCCTTTTGGAGCAGTTCCTGGATCTGTCGCTTGATCTCCTTATTTTCTAACAAAGAGCGGTGATAGAGCGTCGGGGGTCAGATCGATGGAATTCTTGAACTGACAGTGCATAGGTACCTCGGTAGGTGAGGAGAAGATGTTTTTGTATTCTTCCACGACTTTATCCACTTGCTTCTTCTATGTGGAGAGGTCGGACATGGAGGCCATGTATGTGGATGCAATTTTTCACACACTCTAAGAGAAAATCACGAAGAAGACAAACTTCTCGGTCTGAGAAATGGCCTTCCTACATTGCTTGGCAGAGATCAAGGAAATGGCACTAGGTGGGACAGCCTCAAGTATCCTATACAATTTCCTATCCAAAGTAATAATAACAGTGCAAGGCCTAGACTCATATATAGCATGACGTTTCCATAAATAAGGTTGTCCCAAAAGAACATCGCAAACTTCAAGGGGAGAAACATCACACAATACCTCATCTTTGAAGGGCTTGATGCCGTAGGATAGAAGGTACTGTTGGTTGATGCGAATATCGCTTCCTTGGCAGAGCCATCCAATGATGTAGAGTTGTGGGTGCGGCGTTGTCGGCAAGGCCGGCCACTTGATGACCTCCACTGAGATGAATTTCTTCTGGCTACTGCTATCAATGATGAAGTGTAGCAGGGTGTCTTTCACCCACATATATGAATGAAAGAGGCGCTCACCTTCCTATGGCTCATCAGGTTCACCGGGCTAGATCTTGGTGGTAGAAATGGTGGCACTAGGTTCCGCATCAATGATCTCTCTCCATTTTTCTGGTTCTGACTCAGATTCGGAACCTGAATCTGATTCATATGCTTTCACCTCAGCCACCAATGACTACTTTGAGCGTCAATTAACAGTGTTATTACAGGGGCTCTTATGAAAGTCACACCATTTCCCGGTATCTTTTTTCGTCTTTCCATTGTCCTTGTTTGTTTGCAGCTTGGACTAGTTGTCTTGAGGTTGTCCGTATTTTATTTTACATTTGTTATGTGGGTTGGGGATGCTCTTTCCCTACTTCTGCTATGAGGGGTTCCCAGAACCAAACTGTCATGTCTTTTGTTTAAGCTTCTACTTGATTTTGAAAGCATATCAATAAGCCACGCCTAAGGACAAGATGTCCAAAAACTCCATTTCTTCCTCAACATATCTATGCAAACCACCACAGTACTTGAGCACCAGATGTCACTCAAAATATTTGATACCCAGCTTGGTGCGCAAAGTATGGAATATATTTAGGAACTCTAGCATTGCTTGGTCCCTTTCCTCCCGTAGTGTGGTCCATTTTGTATACAGGTCGTCATAACTTCCAACAAGGTAGTATTGTTCCTTAATAGCATCCCTAAAGGACTCCCAAGTGAGTGCGACTACACATAATGAGGGTTCATTTGTTTCATTTTTCTCACAGAAAGTATCCCACCAATATTTGACATGGGGGACAGCTTTTAGGAGCACAAAAGTAATATTTTCTCTATTCGAAAATTTATGCACAAAAAAATACGCTTCTAGAATATTCAACCATTTGTTTACAACATCTGTGTCTATTTGACCTTCAAATATAGGAATATCAAAGTTGATATGTACCTTGAAGGGAGCGGTGCTCCCGCTCAAGGAAGAAGTGTCTCCTATTAGTAGTCATCGAAGGATTTACGAAAAACTATCCATCATCTCTTTCATCTATTGTGCGAGGGATTCCTCGAGCAACAGATTGAAAGGATCTCGTGTTTTGTCATGTTTATTTTCTCCCACCATGGAAGGTTTCTTGGGTGTGTGATAGCTCTTGTCCTCAAGAGAAACAAGCTTGAGACCCAACTCTTTGTACCTTGACCTCGTCGGGGACATGCACTAAGAACGACAAGGAGTAGATCGCTATGATACCATTGATCCATATTTTATGAGCAGAACGAAATGAACATAGATTATTATTATTATTAACACAGAGACACAATGAACAATAACATAGATACAGTAAAACTAGCTTCTATTCAATAAAGAAATATGTTGAAACTGTAAAATGTAGATTGAAAACAAGTTTCATAGAATGGTGGTGGATTATCTCTTGGAAGAGATGTCACGGTTGCGCTCATTCACAAGAATATGAGTACAATGAGGCTTTGAAAGCATTTTTACAATAAACATGAATACCAAAACCCTAGACATTCAAAAACCTAACCCTAGGAGATGAAGCGCCAAAAGTCATGTGGGCCCCAATTGGGGTAAGTTGGTACATTAACTTCCGGGGGTCATAACTTTTGCATACAATTTTTGTTTTAGGCGCAGGATATCCTATTGGAAAGGTCTATCCGAGGAATACACATTATGTCATCAAACTCTAACTCCATCTACAGTTTGACTGTGGTGAGCCCTACAAACGTTGTTTAGGGCCTCAAAACGGCCCCAGAAGTTCAGAACCTGAATACTAGGAAAAAATTGTCAAACTGAAAAACTGTCAATATGAGCCAGTTGGAATAGGTGGGTGGCCATCGATATCCACCTGGATCAAATAGCTAGGCAACCCCAGAATTGTCCAAACAGCGCGGACAGCAGGCCCAAACAGCAGGCAAGTTCCCTGGGCAGCTGGTTGAGATAGTCAAGTAGCACCCAGAAGAGCAACGGGCAACAGCAGTGTTATATAATTACTAACTATAATTCATAATATTATTATATTATAGTTAGTATTTATATTTTGATTATATTCTATATTATTATAGAATATATTATTATTATGTATTAATAGAATATCATTTATTATATTTTCATAGTATATATTAATAGTAAATATTTATTATCATGTATTGCATATGTACAAGAATTTAAACTTTTCATTTTTATTTTTATTTCTCATCTTGTAATTTTAGATTAGCTTAGTTTATATGGCAGTATGATGTGTCATATACAGTTTGATGTCGCATACATGGCTTATTATTTTATAATTTTCTTAGGAGACTCATTTTTTAACTAAATTTGCTCTAATGTCATTATGGCTCATTGATTTCTACGTCGGCAAGTGTGTAACATTCACTGTGGGGTATTTATCAATCATGATTGTCCTTCTTTCTTCATTCTCATTCAAATATTTTATCCCTCAGAGCTCTTGGGTTAGGTATTTTTCGAATTCTTTGGTAACACTTTTGTTGGGACTCTACAGCATCCTCTAGCTATAACTTCCAAGAAAACCTATAGCACCCCTTTTGAAGATCTATGTTATCACTTTTGTTACGCATTTAAGGGTAAAGTATGTGGATTGAAGAGAGAAATGAACCACTACAACAAGGAAAATACCAAAGTTTAGGGAAACCTAACCAAGGGGTATTAGGCCAATAACCTTAGAATTCAGATCCCAATTTGAACAATGGGATAAGGTTGTCAATAGAGCTAGGAATAATTATACACTAGAAGCTGGGAAACATGCATTATTAGACCTTACGGATTGGGATTTTAAGTCAAGAAGTGTAATTTTGTAATTTTAAGGTGAAATGTACAAATCTTGAAGCATCCATCTATACCCTTTCACAATTGCTCATTCGAGTCATTATATTTGCAACATGACCTCAAAAGCTATGTTACATACATCATGAAGCCACACTACACACTCTGGACACTCTCTTGGAGGAATGACATCAGTGCATGAGGTAGACTCTGCCACAAGTTCAAGCTCATATCTCTAGATTAAGTTTTATTTATATGTTCTACAATTTTTTGGTTATTCTAGGGAAATATGTAAAGCAATATATCTCCAAACTATGAAAGATAAAGACTCTTCTATCTTTTAAGCTTAGTTTTTCTATCTTGCTTGAAGTTTTGTTAGTGTTAGGACCTCAAATGGTTTTGTTGAAAGTTTGAATGTTGTACGGATATGTGCAACACATTTTTGAAATACAAATCTAATCATTAGTTTAAAAAAATGAATGTTTAAGTGTAACAAGTTAATGAAATTAATAAATTGTCACAAAAATATCACACTAAGACAAGATTAATTTTTCACTTGGATACATACTGCAATGACTGTGTTTTTTAATGAGTTGAATCGAGGAACAACAATGAATGGTTTCTACATTTACACTTTAAGTGTGAAAAATAAGAATGTTTAAAAAAAAA
>SNQJ01S0063765.1:58022-92472 GCA_010110895.2 Picea sitchensis | reverse complement strand
TAATTACTAACTATAATTCATAATATTATTATATTATAGTTAGTATTTATATTTTGATTATATTCTATATTATTATAGAATATATTATTATTATGTATTAATAGAATATCATTTATTATATTTTCATAGTATATATTAATAGTAAATATTTATTATCATGTATTGCATATGTACAAGAATTTAAACTTTTCATTTTTATTTTTATTTCTCATCTTGTAATTTTAGATTAGCTTAGTTTATATGGCAGTATGATGTGTCATATACAGTTTGATGTCGCATACATGGCTTATTATTTTATAATTTTCTTAGGAGACTCATTTTTTAACTAAATTTGCTCTAATGTCATTATGGCTCATTGATTTCTACGTCGGCAAGTGTGTAACATTCACTGTGGGGTATTTATCAATCATGATTGTCCTTCTTTCTTCATTCTCATTCAAATATTTTATCCCTCAGAGCTCTTGGGTTAGGTATTTTTCGAATTCTTTGGTAACACTTTTGTTGGGACTCTACAGCATCCTCTAGCTATAACTTCCAAGAAAACCTATAGCACCCCTTTTGAAGATCTATGTTATCACTTTTGTTACGCATTTAAGGGTAAAGTATGTGGATTGAAGAGAGAAATGAACCACTACAACAAGGAAAATACCAAAGTTTAGGGAAACCTAACCAAGGGGTATTAGGCCAATAACCTTAGAATTCAGATCCCAATTTGAACAATGGGATAAGGTTGTCAATAGAGCTAGGAATAATTATACACTAGAAGCTGGGAAACATGCATTATTAGACCTTACGGATTGGGATTTTAAGTCAAGAAGTGTAATTTTGTAATTTTAAGGTGAAATGTACAAATCTTGAAGCATCCATCTATACCCTTTCACAATTGCTCATTCGAGTCATTATATTTGCAACATGACCTCAAAAGCTATGTTACATACATCATGAAGCCACACTACACACTCTGGACACTCTCTTGGAGGAATGACATCAGTGCATGAGGTAGACTCTGCCACAAGTTCAAGCTCATATCTCTAGATTAAGTTTTATTTATATGTTCTACAATTTTTTGGTTATTCTAGGGAAATATGTAAAGCAATATATCTCCAAACTATGAAAGATAAAGACTCTTCTATCTTTTAAGCTTAGTTTTTCTATCTTGCTTGAAGTTTTGTTAGTGTTAGGACCTCAAATGGTTTTGTTGAAAGTTTGAATGTTGTACGGATATGTGCAACACATTTTTGAAATACAAATCTAATCATTAGTTTAAAAAAATGAATGTTTAAGTGTAACAAGTTAATGAAATTAATAAATTGTCACAAAAATATCACACTAAGACAAGATTAATTTTTCACTTGGATACATACTGCAATGACTGTGTTTTTTAATGAGTTGAATCGAGGAACAACAATGAATGGTTTCTACATTTACACTTTAAGTGTGAAAAATAAGAATGTTTAAAAAAAAATCGGATTGTCCTATGTGCTTATGTTTACGTCAATAGAAAGCTCAATTACCATGACATCACCTTCCTCAATATGATCTAGGGTACGTTAAGTTAGGGTTTCTTTGAGGTGAATCAACACTCATTGTCTTATTTTCAAAACTGTCTAATGTCCTAAATTCACAATGAATCCAAGTTTGTGATAAGAGGAGAGAACCTAATCCTTCTTAGCTCTAAGGAATTCTAGTATAACCTCATCATCCTTGAAGAAATCAAGGAATTTTAGTGATTTAATAGCCATAAAGATAGGGAAGTTCATCAGCCTATATTGAACAAGATTAGATGGGACAAAGACTCATGTGTGTTCTCCTTCTAAATTATATAACTCCTCATCCAAGATAAAGGTAACACTACAGACATGAATTAAGAAGATAAATGAACTAATTTTAGGAATATAGTGGTGGAAAGGCTTAGATCCTTTTCACTATGTGAATTCTTGATGGAAGAATTGAACCTCTCCCAAGAGGGTGGTGAGATGACACATGGGACATAAAGCCACCGCCAAACATAATTTTGTGGCAAAGAATAATCAAGCACGAATCTCAGGGATGATTTTAAGGATGGAAATTTATTTTTAAATGTAGAAACCTTGGCGAATATTACTAATCATTCGTTTGTCAACTATAAATGTTTGGCGATATTGTTTTAAAAATATTCAAATTTATAAGTATTTTATATAGTTTTTAAAAACTTTTGGCTATTTTTAAGGTAAAATAATTTTATCCTATAGAATTTGGGCGAATCATTTTTTAAATAGCGAATCTCCTTTTTGGAAAAACCATGGAAAATTAGCCCATGAGCGAAATTTAGCCCCTAAAATCATCCCTTTGCATGATAACTTTAAAACTATCATCTTTCCATCAAGGTGATGTGGATACCTATGATGCCTTAAGGGGTGGTTTCTAACTTGGTTAACCCTTGATATACACATTAAGAATATTTATGTTTAGTTATACCAAGAATTTGAGCCAAGGATATGGGACGATAGTAATAGTGGGACCTATATCTAATATATCTCACTTCACGAAGTGGCCTACAATCCAAAAACCATTTAGACGAGATATTCTTGGTTATCTCTCTCATCATAATTGGATAGGTTCATCAAACAAAGGAAAAATGAAGTCTGTTAGTAGAGGAGGAAAAATGAAACTTTAATGGCCACTTGGATTAGATTCCTGAGGTTCAACTCATGTTAAGTGTCTCATCTACAAATACACTCGGTTGATGTTTTACAATTTTATTGATTTATTTTTATTTTTTCTTTGTCATTATTTTTCTTAGTTGTTTCTTGCTCATTTTTTTTAACAGAAACTGAACTGAAATTATATTAAAAGGGGATACGACTAAGCGAACTGTTAAAATTTTGGTATGCTCGTTTAACCATAGACTATGTCACATCATTGTCACCCAATCATAGGAATTCACTATTCCACCCCCGAGCACACTAACATTTTCTTAGATAGAATGATTCTAGCAAGTCCACACTAGAACCTATAGATAAACCCTAGCCACAATATTGTTGCAGCAACAACAAAATAACCATACAAAGATAGTGTACCTTACACCAAGAGAAGCACAAGAGAGATACCAAAAGAACCCCTATACTATTCCTCCAGACTTGCGCCCTCTCCAGCTGCAACTGCAACTCTCCAAACTTGTGCCCTAGCTTCCATTGTAGTTCCTCCTTAGACTTGTGCACTCTCTAAGTGAGTGAGTGTGCAAATGAGCTAAGGCATTACCTTATTTATACTTATTCTTCCAGTGAACTTTTCCCACATGGCCGACCTGTCTTTTCTAACAAATCTAATTTACTTTGACTTTTTTCTGGCAGGGTCGACTTCTCTTTCTGAGTTGCTTATTTATTTATTATTATTCTCCTTGGGTTGACTTCTCTTCTAGGGTTTCAACACATATGTTTAATGATTCTCTTACTTCCGGAAAAATTCTAATCTAAGTACAAAGGTTACACTTGGAGGTTAATACCTCTTGTAGCTACCAAAACATCAACACTCCCTCTTAGATAGGGAGGTATTAACTAAGATGTTCTTCATGTAATGGTCTCAAACACATCCACCCATCTCACGTGGCATGGGAAAGACTCGCATGGTCTTGCAGACCAGTCTACAGGTAGCATCACCATAGCCACATAGGCTATCTCATGATCAAACAGATCATGTTTCAAGTAGCATGGTCACACGGCCATCTCGTGATCAAACAGATCATGTAACAAGTAGCATAGCCATACATGATATCTCATGATCAAACAGATCATGTAACAAGTATCATCGTCATATCCACACAGGATCTGGAATATGTAGTTGAGCCAGTTTTCACATAATTGCACTACTACCCAATACAAGTGGAGTCTGGGAAACTCCAACTCGCCATCTCTCACAGAATTTGGTATCTAGTTCATAAATAACTAGTAACTCACCAGCTCACACAGAATCTGACATCTAGTTCATATAGAACTAGTAACTCATCATCTCACACAAAATCTAACATCTAGTTCATAAAGAACTAGTAACTCCCATCTCACACAAAATCTGGCATCTAGTCCACAAGGAACTAGTAACCCATGGTTGGCACACCATGCAACTAGTCCACAATGACCAGGCATCTAATCACAAGGATTAGGCGATGTAGTGCGCACACACAACCCATCTAACCCAAGGATAGGAAACACCTTCAACCACAGATGTTGGCCCACCAACTTTAAAAGTCGGGTGACTAACCAGCCATGAAGGCATGGCATGTGTTGACCTTGTACGAGGTCATGATGACTAGTGCCACAGTCAATAACGTCCATACCAGACTATTTCACTGGAGTAGTAATCTACGTACCAGACTTTTTCACTAGAGTAGCAGTAACTTGGCATATCAGACTTTTTCATTGGAGTAGCCCTCTGCGTACTAGAATTTTTCAGTGGGGTAGCAGTAAGTCGGTGTACCAGAATTTTTCACTAGAGTAGCCCTCTATGTACCAAAAATTTTCACTCAAGTAGCAGTAACTTGGCGTACCAGAATTTTTCACTGGAGTATCCCTCTATGTACTAGACTTTTTCACTAGAGTAGCAGTAACTTGGCGTACCAGAATTTTTCACTGGAGTACCCGTAGACATCACCCTGACTGGTGCCATAGTCAGTGCCTGATCATGAATTACCTGTTTTCCATTCTATATCGCACTGCTACCTGGAGTCGCATCTTTAATCCATCACATATGTAGCTCTTCCCACTATCTAGGGAACACTACACTTCATGTTGCCTGGGGAACACATCTCTCCCTCTGACTGGAGAATACATCACTTCCCTCTAACTGGGGAAGTCCTTCTGAACAACTCCAAGCTTGTCCCTTAAGTACTCAAACTTGACCCGTGATAGAGGCTTGGTCAACAGGTCTACTACCTGCTCATTTATAGCCACATACTAGATTCTAACTGCTCCTCTTTGTATCATATCTATGATATAGTGGTACTTGATCTCGATATGCTTGGAATTGTTATGAAACACAGGGTTCTCGCTCAAATTTACACAACTCTGGTCATCACACCATATACAAGTCACCTATAACTCGAGATCAAACATACCTGCCAAAACCTTATGAAGCCATACTACTTCATTGTTGGTTAAGCATGCTGCAATATACTCTGCCTCTGTTGTATTCAGCGCCACACTAGATTTCTTCTTGCTAAACCATGAGATCACTCCTGATCTCAAATTGAAACAACATCCATATGTACTCTTTTTGTCTACAACACTACCGGTCCAATCCGAATCAATAAATCCTAGCAGGCTTATCTCACGATCTGAAGCATATATGATTCCATAGTCAATTGTACCTTTCAGGTACCTCATCGCATGTTTTTTTGCAACTAGGTGAACATGTCTCGGATCAACCATATACTGACTCAAGGTGTTCATTACAAAACATATATCTGGTCTCATGTTCGTTGAGTACATCAATGAACCTATTATATGTTTGTACATGGTCGCATCCATTGTCTCTAAAGATGTATCACTCAATAACTTTAGATTCGTCACCATCGATGTAGCCAACCAATCCCAGGCTCATCAAAGTAATTGGCTGGCATATCCTTCCATGGGTGCTTTCTTAAGCCCGTACAAATATTTCATCAATCAGTAGACATGAGACTCCTTCTCATGTATGTTGTGGTTGTTCTATGTATACTTCTTATGACTACTGGAGCAAGTGTCTCATCATAATCTTCTCCCTCTTGCTAGGAGAATCTTTCGGCCACAAATTAGGCTTTGTACATTTCTATGTTGTTATCCGCAACATGATTCATTTTGTAGATCAACCTGGAAGTCACCACCGACTTACCTTTCGGTCTTGGAACCAAGGAAAAGATCCATATCCCAGTCCTTCTGACTAGAATCCTCCTCTGTCATTGTATCAAATTCTACTGAAGAAAGGGAATCCTCCCAAGATATCTCACATCTCGTAGAAGTCTCTAAAGATACAATCTAGCCTCCTCAACTCATGGCACTTATCTGTCAGTCCTAGAATTTGTCTCTCTTTCCCATTTGAATCTGAGGAGGAATAATTTATGAATGAAAGTCTCTAAACCATTGACTCTCTCTGAGATCAGGCTCACTTTGAGTCTACTTGCTCCCTCTGAAGCTTGACTCCCTCTGAGTCTATATAATCGTTGGAGCTATCCGCTCCCTCTATTTGTGATGATTTATTCTGAAGTCTCCTATGAATGGTCCTGGGGAGGTTTCTCCTCCCTACGGAATCATGAGAGTTGACTCCCTATGAAATATAGCTCCTTCTAAGTTGGTACTTAGTGGGGTCACCCACCTCACCACTGGTGGATCCATCTGCTCCTCATGGTATGTCTCATCAATGTTATATATCTTTGCATCCCGCAAAGTTTCACGGGACCACGTTGGTCTCTTCTTGGTTATTACAATGATTCTGGGTAGGCCCTTCTATATCTACTAACTCTTCATGATCTTCAGATTGATCAAGTGCACTATAGGGATTTGTTCGGTCATGCGTGGAGCCTTCTTCTCCTTGCAATCAATCTCCATATGAGATACTATGTATCCCACAAAAGTACCATTTTTTGTCTTCTTCTTCTTCGGTACATGGATGTATACGTTTGTGTATACAAATTCTTATCTAGATAGTATGCTCCATGTCTCAAACTAGAGACCATCTAATATGTTTCATATTGCAACCGTCACTATAGATCCCCTCAGAGTTATCACATGTGACCTGCCCGAAACAAGACCAACAACAAGGGGAAAAAATAGACAAGAATAATACTCTTATAATAATAATAAACACAATAACGAGAATAATCATCACAGTAGCTTCTTCTCAGAGCTATCACTTGTGACCTTCCTGGAACAGGAGCCAAAATCAATATGCCATAATAAGAAATAGTAACAAAACTCTTCCAGTGTTGTGATCAATAATTCCTCCATGGTAGCCTCCATGGAAGTTACAAGATAACTTGCTTGAGACAAGAGAAACAAGAGCAAGAGTTTAATAGCATTTTCATAATAACATATCTATGTTAACAAGAGTAAAATATAATTTTAGGGTAATCACCATATCATTACCAAGGTGACCTGCCTAGAAGAAAAACAAGAAGTATCTCCTAGAGGAGATGTTAGTTCATCATGCAAACAAGTACAAATAGTACTCACATGCTACCAAGTATTCATTGTATCTAGCAATAATAGAATCTTTCAAGGATTGTTGTCACAACTATAGTGTTTACTTGTAATGTATAAATTATCAAACTTGATATGTGCAAATTGGAAACTTGTCAATTTAGTCAATCAAACCTGGAACCTGGAGTCTTATCTTCAAGAATGAGTGTTTTTTCTTTCCCTTCGAGTCTCTTTTACTCAAGATGACAAGTATTATCTCCAACATGTCCCCTGTACTAAGACAATATTTTTCTTGATAGAAATCTGAGTTAGAGAATATTATGCAATTAAGCTCTAAAATCTCAACCTCAATCAATCTAATACTTTGACTAAGGTCAGCTTATAACTTTAACCTTGACCAAAAATAATTATATCTTTAATGGATCAAAATGTAACCTAGATGTTCATAAGATCACAATAATTCCATAACAACTAGAGGCGTATCAAAACAATCAAACATGGAGTGCATCACTCCTCTGAATGTGTTGGATATGAGATCCCTCTGGATCTACGATTGTTGTTTGGACAAAATATCCCTTCTCCTACAAATACCCTTAAGATAAAGATATAGTTTAATCATATATAAGTACATACCTCCAGTAGTAATGGAAAACAACGGCAGGCATTGGCACCATCCGGCAGCAATGGAAAACAATGGCAGGAAGTGGCACCATCTGGAAGCAGTGCTAAGCAATGACAAACCCTAAAACCTCAAAGTGCTCCATATTGCAATCTAAATATAGATGGAGATGTGCTAGGGTAAGGCGCACTAGGACAACCAAAAATTAGTCCCATCTCTTCACATAAAATTTCACTGCAACTGGTGCTACAACTGGCACTGCAATAGGTGTTGCAACTGGCACTACAACTAGTGTGAAGCAACTGGCACGAAGGAACTGGCATAAAGAAACTGGCACAAAGGAACCGACACTGCAAACCTAGGGTTTTATGAGGAAACCTTAATTTCTCAACTTTAGAATTTTGCATATCTGATCTGGGGAAGAGATGTGCCCTACTTAGGAGACCTTATTATTGAGTTCAGTAAGTGCTCAATGAGCTTGAAAATGGGGGAAACTAAGGATCTTCCTTCCAGCGGTTAGACTATTACAAAGGAAACTAGCTCTGATACCATGTTAGAATTTTGGTATGCTTGTTTAACCATAGACAATGTCACATCATTGTCACCCAACCATAGGCATTCACTATACCACCCCCAAGCACACTAACCTTTTCTTAGATGGAATGATTCTGGCAAGTCCACACTAGAACCAACAAATAAACCCTAGCCACAATATTGTTGTAGTAACAACACAATAACCATACAATGATAGTGTACCTTACACCAAGAGAAGCACAAGAGAGATACCAAAAGAACTGTTACATTATTCCTCCAGACATGTGCCCTCTCCAACTGCAACTACATCTCTCCAAACTTGCGCCCTAGCTGACACTACAGTTCCTCCTTAGACTTGCACACCGGCTAAGTGAGTGAGTGTACAAATGAGCTAAGGGATGACCTTATTTATACTTATTCTTCCTGTGAACTTTTCCCATAGGGTTTACCTATATTTTCTAGCAAATATAATTTACTTTGTTTTTTTTTCTGGTAGGGTCGAATTCTCTTTCTGGTTTTCTTATTTCTTTATTATTATTCTCCTTGGGTTGACTTCTGTTCTAGGGTTTCCACACATATTTTTAATGGTTCTCTTACTTATGGAATATTCTAATCTAAGTACAAAGGTTACACTTGGAGGTTAATACCTCCCGCAACTACCAAAACATCAACACAAACAACAATCAAAACAGTCTACATAGTATGGCATAAAGCCTAAGAATTTTTATAACTAGTATAGAGACAGCAAAATTTGTCAACTTGACAGAGCCTTTCCCATGGTCTTCAACATCGATGACATCATTATAAAATTTTCCTAAGTACCACAAAATTTAAAAAAAACATGGACTACATATTATAGGCAGAGGCCCTTGAAAGATGTTGGGGCTCATCTTATATATCCATTAGAGCTATTCCATGGTCTAAGTTCCTTGTGTCATTCCCAGCATCAACATTAGGAGGAGCGTGTCTACAAGGGTTGACAGAATCTAAAATTGAACATTGTGGAAGGGCTTGAACTCTAAGTTTCTAAATATCAGCTTCCATCGCATCCATCTAGTTGGACAGAGTAGTTGATGTTGCCTCAAACACACAATATTTTTCCTCCATTATTCAAGTGAACCCATCCATAATTTCCTCAGATTCCGTGAATTTGGTCCTTAATTAATGAAAGGTTGAATTATTAGCCTGGGTAATCATTCACAAAGGGTTCCATTGAGATTCCCTATGGACAAACCATGAAACTACTCCAACCGAATGTTGAGGAAAAGGTACGATGAACCTTACTCAAGCATTTTCAGATCTTGCTAGGCTAAGGAAAAATAGTTGGGAATGTTACTCGGGGTTTATAGCATTAAAACAAATAAAAAACAATCACTTAATCCACAGGTATTAAGTATGAGGGACCAAGGCTAGTTTTATATATATTATATGTAACTATGCAAACGAAATAAAATAAGTAGGAAATTACATAATTGTGTACATGGATAAGAGACAAGGATAAAAGCAAAATATGAACCAAATCATCAAAATACACATGTCAGAATGAAATCAGAGATATGATTATTATATTGATTTCATTATGAGATACAAAGTTGAATTCTCATTACAAACCCCTGCGAGGATAGGGACCAAAGTCAGATTTAGAAGCCTCTGATGGGCACCATACAAAAAGACTCTGACAACAAAATAAAATTGAAGCTAAAGATCTAGATCAAATTTCCACAAAATGTTGTCACTTGACTCTGCAAAATATCATTTATCAGTCATGAAATTTAATCCATAAAAAAACAAGAACACACAAACTACCAAAGATAAAATCATATACCTTTAAAGACAAGTTGTTGGAAAATATGATTCAGTTTTAAATCTTGTTGCCTTCAATAAGACCTTGTTGTCATCAAGATGGTTAAGCCTTCAAGTAAACTCATAATCAATGAAGAATGGAAATATCTCACAAGTACAGAGCAAACCTTTATAGCATAAGTTATCTTTCTATTCTCTCTCCCCCTTGTCTCTTCAATTGATTGAGATTTTATTATTTCTCAATAAGTTATGGTAGTTCAACTACCTTACTTTTGTTAAAATTAATTAGCTTAACTAAATTGTTGAGACAAATAATTAATAATATATAAATAAGGGTCTATTAAAAAATAACTAAATAGGTGGGACCCCTTGTCACTCCAATTTTCATTTCTTTAATAATCATCAAAACATGAAGTATAATATCCCAAATATTAAATTCAAATATTTGTCTTGTAACTCCCATCCTCATATTAATAATCAAATATTTTAATATCAACAAAATAGAACATGACTATATCCAAAAATAGCATTATATCCATGATGTCTGAAATTGTGTCATAAATATGTATTTGTTGTCCAAAATATTGTCATATCAAACAAAAAGATTGTCCTCAAAAGAAAAAAAGCATTAACAGGATTAAAAACCATATTTACTGTGAGAGGCATTTTGCCTCTTTCCACTGTTTCTTTCTCTTGATCCCTTTTCTAATTTATCTTGTATCATAGCCTTCAATTGATGGGAACCGTGTGGGTGGATTGCACTGATGACATGGGAACAATCATCTTTGAGGTGGATATGAGAGGATATTGACTCGGAGGAGTCTTTAGAAGACTTGGAGGGATTAGCCACCTCCTTTCCTTTATCTAGTTTTGTCTCAGGGATGGAAGATATTAATCTTTTTCTTGCATGAGAGGACTATATTGGTGAGACAACATGATCAGATTGGGCATTTGGGTTGATTGGTGGTGGAGGAGGGGGTAATGGAAATGACACAATAGGCCAACCATGGTGATGAGCTACAGGTTGTTGAACAATTTATTTCCAACCATCATTGGCAAGTGGTTCTGGTTGCATAGACACATGAGGGGGAAAATGAATACCAGAGAAATTTTGATGTGGATGGAATGGAGGCCTCTCAAGTATAGTTTGCATAATTCCTTGGCCAACTAGATTAAAGAACCCAACTTGGAAAAGTTGATTTAGTTCGTGCGGATCAGCATCAAAATGTATCGAAAATCGTGGCCTTCTATGGCCTCTTTGCCAATTATTTCATCTGTCTCTATTTGCACCTCTGACATTGTTGCCTATGTTAAAGAAACTCATCATGAAGCAATATTCCAATCATGTTATGAAAAACTCTTAACAATCCATGCATCAACACCCTACCTAAATAAAATCAAAAAAGTTGGCTCTATCATTCACAACATAAGCACATGCAATCCATCNGCCTATGTTAAAGAAACTCATCATGAAGCAATATTCCAATCATGTTATGAAAAACTCTTAACAATCCATGCATCAACACCCTACCTAAATAAAATCAAAAAAGTTGGCTCTATCATTCACAACATAAGCACATGCAATCCATCCATCCATCATACTTTTAAACTCAATAATCAATTGTCATTTGAACAAGGAGTGATAGGGCTATTGGGAAGATGGGGGGTTTTGTAATGAGCTAAAAATGGTAGCATGGACGGGAAACAACCAACGAATATTGTTCAAGAAAATGCAGAGGTAACTTCTTTAAAAAAAATGTATCCATATCCAAACTTTCAACACCAGCCATCATCGAGTCTCTTTCTTTTCCTTTTTTTTTAAATGAAATTCATAATAACATAACAGGGGATGTTTTAAATGTATTTGTGAAGGCGATGGGGATATAATGAGAGGAAAGTGAGATGAAGGATGGGAATGATATGATTAATGTTCTATTACATGAAATAATATTTATTGAAAAACCGACATTTCCATCATTTTCCAAAAACTTTCTCTGTTAACAATTCAAATCCAAGACACGACATTTTTTATAGTGTTCAATATAAAACCCCAGGAAAATTCCAGGGCTGTCAAACTTTACAATTTTCATTTCTCCTTTTTCCTTTTTCATTAGCATAATGTTTTATAAGAGACTGTTAACAAAGTCAATTGGAAACAAGTATAACCATATTTCCTCAAGCCAACATGTGAGGCTGAGAAAACAACCATAAAACCTTCAACCAAAATTTATACCACAACCCAAATACTTGCTACATAAACATACTGGGTTTGAAACCTCAATGTGAAACTGGTGGAAATCGTTTTTTTTTTAAATCATACAACTTCAAAATCGACCAAACCCTCATAGATAAATAACAAATGAGCCAAGACTTCATGGATATAACCAATCCTTCCCACTATCAGGTCGTCACCATAACAATCATCCAAACCAGAGTTCGAATGTACTAATTGCCATATATCAGATAAAAAACTAAGGTTTGAGCAAACATAAGGGCGAAATATTAATAAGGGGTTTGCAAAACAAAGCAACTATTTCTTTCCATAATGAACTTTCCATAGACCTCCCATGGTGGCCGCAAAGAAAATACGCAGGTCTCACATATATTCACAAACAACGGAAAGATAATTCGAAAAAGATGCAAGTCTTGCAAGGACTGGGTACAAGGTATGGCATTACGCAGTAATCACAAAAACCAGTTGTTCTCTTTATTTCACAGAGAAAACCCTTCAAAATTTAATCACAAGAAATGAGTGAAATCGAATGTATTCTCCATAACCATTTTCCAACATCATACCATAATAAACAACATTCATTATGGGCACAACATAACCACATACTTCGAATAGAATGGAATGCCAACCATCATTCCCAACTTGAAACGTTTAAATGCCAGCAAGAGGAAACATCATTTAAATGTAATTTTCACATCCATAATACCCACATACATCCATCATAATCTTTGGAAAGAAAATACACTCTATAATCAAATATAAGAGCCAACATCATGATTTTATTGGGAGTAGAGCTACAGCTCATGAATGGAGAGGTAAGAGCCAACATACATGTAAGGAGTATGCTAGAAAGCCAACGAGCACCACTACTCTTTCAAAGGTTGAGACAAACGGAGACAACACTAGCAAAAGCTACCAACACAAGCGTAAACAAAGTGAAGGTGGAGACCTCGAGGTAGGGTAAGAATGATGTGCAGTAATTGCACGTCGTTTACCACATTAATTGTCACCCATCACAGCCAAGTATGGAGCGCACCAAATCTTCCATGCATTTTTCCATAAAATACATAGTTAACCATGTGTGCCACCAAACATATCAATTGTAATTCAAAATTGAATCGGACCAAAAACATGTTCCACACTTAGCACCAAAACATGTTCCACATTTCTTACTAATGGAGGGTTGTCATTCCATAAAACATATCAATTGTCTACAACATATATCAAGTATACCATAAGTGTAATACACCATATCTATATGCCAAAATATGTGGAGCAAGAATAAACCAAGATGCTTATCAAAACAAACATTTTCCTCCCCTTTTTTTCTTTTCAAATCAAATTTCTAGCATANCATGTTCCACACTTAGCACCAAAACATGTTCCACATTTCTTACTAATGGAGGGTTGTCATTCCATAAAACATATCAATTGTCTACAACATATATCAAGTATACCATAAGTGTAATACACCATATCTATATGCCAAAATATGTGTAGCAAGAATAAACTAAGATGCTTATCAAAACAAACATTTTCCTCCCCTTTTTTTCTTTTCAAATCAAATTTCTAGCATCTCATCATTCATCCATTTCACATGGAAACCGGCTTGAATTTATGGGTTTATTCTCAAACTGTAGAATCATTTTGCAAGGTAGTCATGAGCACAAAAATAAGAGAAGTGCTCTTTCATCATTATTCACATAAAAGAAGTCCACTATATATATATATATATATATATATATATATATATATATAAGTAATAAAACATTACAACCCATTTGCAGGCAGGGGATTCCATGTTTCTCTTTGGGCATCAACAAGCTGAAAGCAAATCATAGGGAAATTTGTTTTCAACGTATTTAGAACTCGGAATGTTTGGTTTCGCATACCAATAAAAGAAGATGATCAAAAACTGTTCGAAAACAATAGTTGGCATGCAATAGAAATGATGGTTTAATGGAAATAATGAGACGGGACTTCGGGGAATAGCTTATGGAAAGTGAGATGTATGATGGGAGTTGGTCCTATATGTATGTATAACAATCGAATAAGATTCATAACTAATAATGATTTTAATAATTTCAAGGATAATGCTTCTGATATGCTCTTGAATCTCAGGATGGATGGAAGAAAGGAATAGAAGAAATAAGGAAAGAAAACAAAACCAACTTATACTAACAGTATTGAAATAAAAAATCTATTCCAGCGGTGTCTCAAAGGAGGACATCGTATTGATTGTCATTTATCTTATTTTCATGGATCATCAATATTTACAGAATGACATTGTAATGGAAACTGATCCAAAACACCTTCTGATGACATGAAACCAACAACAAAATTAAAAACTCAATATAAAGCATAAAAAAAATAGTAAAACAAAAGACTATACTCTGATATTCATGTTTACACAAGCATGCGATTGATCAAAGTTGAGTTCCATATCTTTCAGTGGGGAACATTGAGTACTTATAAGAAAACAATTGATCCTTAAATCCTTTTAGAAGGTATGAGTTTGGTAATGGGATAGAAAGCAATTGAGAAAGGACTAGCCATATTTTTGGAATTTAGAATGTCTCCCTCTTTATGCATGGGTTGATTCCCATAGTAAGACTTTATCATCAATCTTAAATTCAACATCACTTGCTCGCTTGTTAAAATACATTTTCATCGTTTGTTGCCTTCTTTTTAAGTTCTCTATTTGTTCTTCCAGGGCTAACAATGTTGAAATAATGTAACTTCGAAAAGCATTCTTATTATTTGTTGATAGTTAAATCCCCATTGTGGATTAATGTGTCATTATTATTTTATTATTAAGATTAATCCCCATTGAGGATTAATCAAATTGGTAATTGTATAAGGACCAAATCCTTTAGCAGTTGAATCAGACGAGCCACAATGTGCAAAGGCTCAAGTCAGCTAACAGTTATCATAATGAAAAGGAATGAATTTATTAAAGGTGGATTTACCCACCCGGTGTGACAGGTCGGCCCTGCCGGATGTTGACTCTTCCTGCGTGCGGATTGATATAAATAAGGCTGGCGCCCTCGCTATCACACGCCACTTGCTTTCATTCTCTTATGAGGCAAGCTGCAATTCCAATTTGGTGAGAGGAGAAGAATTGGCGCATCTCTTGGAGAGATTTTCTGTATTGGTTGTTATCTCTTGAACATTGATAAGCTATTTATGGTAAGGAATTTTCTTTGGGTTTCTTCCCCTAGAGGGTTTCCCGGGATAAATGTTGTGTCTATTGTGGATGTGTATTTCTCAGTGATCTTGTTCTTGTAATACTCTTATATTGAAATGCAAGAACTATAATAATAGCATAAACATAACGGTTTGAGCCAACCCTAAAAGAAAGCACAAATGCAAGAGGAAAACAATCATGATATGGACTTCAAAATTAAGGTTTTGAAAAAGTGAGTGTTCAGCTATCTATCACCTAAAGTTGTGCCCTCCCTAAGGATCGATTTGGCACCTAGAGCACCTTTTGAGTGGCTAGATCCTTCGGAAAGTGAAACCCTAGTTTCACAAAGTACGAAAAAACGAGAGAACGAGTACCGAAGTGATGCCGAAGCACCCGATCGAGAAATCCGCGCCGCCGTTTGAAGGGGTAAAACTTGTAGTTTCTCAAATCTGAAGACACTAGGCTACTCGCCTACGCCAAAGCGCACCTCCTGGTAAGATCAAAATTTGATTTTGAGCGTTTTCAATTTTGAGTCATTTTTTGTTATCGGAGAAAGTATAAGATAATGCGCAAACACAAAGCTTGTTGAGAAATTGGAAGGCATAGTCAACTTCCGTGCCTGGAAGTATGGATCGGTCTGATCCTTGCAGAGAATGACCTATCAATATTTATCAAAAAATAAGTGGAGGAACCTAAAGATGCCATAGAGAAACGCTCCGGAAGGACTCAATGAGGGGCTCGAGAGAATCATTGCAGACTCAATCAATGACCACCTGATCTTGTATGTATTGTCAAAGAAAACTCCGAAGGAAGTGTTTGATGCTCTAAGCAAACTATATGAAGGAAAGAACATCAATCGAAGATGAATCTCAGAACTCAGTTGAAGAATACCAAGAATGCGAGAAAGGAGAAATGATTCAGGAGTATTTCTCCCGAATCTCAAAAATAAAACGGGTTAGAAGCGATTGGAGACACCATCGACGAACAAATTTGTAATGACAGCCCTAAACGGTCTCGCAAGACCTCGGGATTACTTGGCATCCCTGTCGGTATGTGGAAGAAAGGCTTTACAGTTTGAAAGCCTATGGGAAGAATGCATCAAGAGACAAGGGTAACCAACCGTGAAACACTACTAGCAAGGGATGATGATCAAGCCTAGATACTCATACAAAAAGGAGGAAGGAAGAAACCCTATTTCAAAGAGATCCTCATAGAGACACAGAAATATCAAACAAATTCAACAATCAAAGAATCTCATTCAAGAACTTTCAGAAGAAAGGACAAAGCAAGGGGCGAGATCTCTCATCCCCAACCACAATGCTATCATTGTGTGATAAGATGGGACACAAAGAAAACAATTGTCCAGTCAGAAAAGAAAAGTATAGAGAAGCACAAAATATAACATGCTCATATTGCCGAAGATGATGAACCACCATGAAGATGATTAAGGACCATGTCTTGATCTCGGCTCTCGAGGATACGTATCACTGGAGAAGACACATGGCTCGTGGTAGCGGTGCGTAAAGCATATGACGGGTAAGAAGAATACTCTCTCTTGTATTTCAGAAAGAAGTTTTCTCAGAAAGTAACTCTTGGAGATGACTATCAATATCCCATCAAAGGGAATAGGAGAATCAAACAACAGATTGATTGAGAAAACTCAATAACAATGAAAGGGCGTACTCTATGTATCGGACCTAAAGAAGAACTTACTCTCCATATCAGATTTAGACAAGAAAAGGCTATAGAGTTGCCTTCATAGATGGAGAAGTTCTTATGTGGGCTACAAAGGGAAAACCATTAATGAAGCAATCGTCATTTCCAATGACGATTTCTTCATTAATGGTTTATACAAGTTGAAGGGTCACCCAGAAACTTCCATGGCCCATGCCATTGAGAACTCATGCGAACTTTGGCAGAGATTGGCTCACATCAGCTACAAGGCGTTACCATACATATGCAAAGCTATCACAGGTTACCAGAATAAAGGTTGATCAGGAAGGCATATGTGGATGTGCGCAGGGAAGAACATCAAGACACTTTCCAAAGAGGACAGCAAAGCAGAAGGAGCAATGGAACTCATCCCATTCCGGTTATGTGGCCCAATGCCAGCATCCTCCATTAGCGGGTATGTATACAATGTATCATTCATTGATGATTATTCTCGTGCGTAAGACCTGGATATATTTCTTAAAATATAAAGATGAAGTATTGAGTAAATTCAATGAATTCAAAGCCTTGATAAGAATCTTTCCGAAAGATTGGGCTCTCGAATGGATAATGAGGGAGAATATACCTCGAGAAGGAGTTCGTAAACTTAGGGATGTCCGGATCAGAGGGAACTAACTACTCCCACAATCCCCAACAAAGCGGTGTAGCTGAAAGGAAGAACAAATGATTATGGAAGCTGTAGAAGACCATGATTCACGATCAAAGATATTTCTATGTGCTTATGGGCAAAAGTAGCTATGGAAATTTGTTTATGCGGAATAGACTATCCATAATGCACTTGGCTTCAAGACCCCAGAATAAATGTTCACGGGAAAGAAGCCAGAGTAAATATCTCAAAATATTTGGTTGTCCAGTGTTTGTTCATATACCAAAGAAAGGAACAAATTGGAGCCCTCCGGAGGAAAAGAAAGGGGATATTTAATTGGGATTTTGTGAGGTATCCAAGGCCTTCGAAATCTACATACCTAGTCACCACCATATTGAGATCAGCGGGGCGTGACGGTGATGAAGAAGCTACATAGAAATCGAGAAGATGCCAGCTTGAAGAGGTATGTGAAGAACCTGTAAATCCCAGGACGATAGAATCCGTGAGGGAAGAACCTGTAAGGAAGTCGTAGCTTCCCCTGATAAGAAAATTCTACAAGATCATGACATATTAGAATTTAAAGAACCACCTCAGATGACCTTCTCTATAAAAGAAAGTAGCGAATGAAACATTTCAAGATGGAGAGAAGTATGGTGTTCCCAGAAGGAACCACGAGACAAATGAAAATACCAAATCCATTCTCCAGTTACATCAAAGCCGTGTAACTGGCTTTGATGTGCAATCTTCTTGATAGAAGAACCATGTTTGAAGAGGCCATCCAGGAAAAGGAATGGAATGAATTAGATACCGCTGACAGAGGAATACCAATCATAATAAAGAATGATGTATGGGAAATTGTTCCCCAGACCGAAGAAGATGAGATGGTATCATCAAAATGGTTGTTCAAGATAAAACATGCTACTGATGGAAGCGTGTTAAATATAAAAGCAAGATTTGTCACTCGTGGCTTTCGGAAGGAAGAATCGACTATGAAGAGACATTTATCTGTGGCCAGATACGCCGATCAGAACCATTACCAGCTCTTGCTGCTGGTGAAATGGAAGCTGCACCAGATGGATGTGAGGAGCAGTTTTCTAAATGAAATTGTCAATGAAGTGTATATAGAAACCCCAAGGATTTGAGGTTGAAGGCGGAAGTCTCATGTCATCGTTGAAGAAAGCCTCTGGGATTGAGGCAAGCTCCCAGGCTTGGTATGGCCATATAGACAATTTCTTGACCCGAGCTTGAAACTTTACCAAGTAAGAAGATTTCAAATCTCTGCGCTTCAAGATCATGGATAATGAACCAATAATACTATTACTGTATGTGGATGACTTGTTCTTAGCGGGAGAAAAACTCATCGTTGAATATGAGACTTGTGGTAGAATTTGAAATTAAAGGCCTTGGCCTAATGCATTGCTTCCTAGGTCTTGAGGTATGGCAGAGTCGGAAGAATCTTCCCTTAACCAGGGGAAGTACACGGTCGAAATCCTGAAGAGATTGACATGCTCGAATCTACAAGTCCATGAATATCTACCCATGAAGCAAAGTTGGAAAGTGGTCGATGCCGTCAGATTTGATAGATGCCACTCTGTACAGACAGATTATTGGATGGCTGATGTACCTGACGAACACCAAACCAGACATTTTTTGTGATGAACACCTTGATTCAGTTTGGTGGAGCCGGGCGTGTTCATTTAGTAGATGCAAAAACATGCTGATGAGGTACCTTAAGGGTACAATGGATTATGGTCTCAGCTATGATGGAGATCGCTGACTTCACTCTGATTGGATATACTGATGCGAATTGGGCGGAAGCGTTGCTGACAGAAAAGCACTTCCGGATGTTGTTTCAGTTTGGGATCATTTATGATCTTGTGGCGAGTAAGGAAGCAATCTAGTATTTCTCTCAGCACAGCGGAAGAAAATTACATTTCCGCATGTTCTTTTAGCTGAGAAGCTATATGGCTTCGAAATTTGTTGACATGCTTATTTGATTTGGAGATGAGCAACCACGATTCTATGTGATAATCCAAAGCTGTATTAAAATGACAGAGAATCATGTGTTCCCCGACAGGTCGGCTTACGTAGATCGCTATCGCTTCATGCGTGACATGAATGCGAAGGGAAAGACGCTGAATCTCAATTACATTAATACGGATGAACAAGTTGCTGATAATGATGACTAAGACTCTATCTCGTGTAAATTTTGAACACTTTCGAGATAAAGCTTGGTATAGTCCAAAAGAAACTTCCACTGAAAGAATGATAATGATTCATGATTGACCTCATTGGAGCATAAAGCAAGATGAGTTATGCGCCAACGACTGAGTTGTTGAACATAAAAGCATAGCGTTGTTGATTCCTTGCTTCTGACCTAGTTGTTAGACGTAAAAGCAAGATGAGTCATGCTCTGACCTCATGTTAGACGTAAGCATGACGTTGTGATCCTTTGGCTTCTGACCGCGTTGTTAGGCGTAAAGCAAGATGAGTTATGCTTCGACCTGGTTGTTAGGCGTAAAAGCATATGTCGTTGGTTTCCATACTTTTGACCTAGTTGTTAGACGTAAAGCAAAGATGAGTCATGCTTCTAACCTCGTTGTTAGGCGTAAAGCATGGCGTCGTGTGTTCCTTGCTTACGACCTCGTTGTTAGGCGTAAAACGAGATGAGTTATCGCCCGACCTAGTTGTTAGGCGTAAAGCATAGTCGATGATTCTCGCTTCTGACCTCGTTGTTAGATGTAAAAGCGAGATGTTGATGTTCCTTGCTTCTGACCTCATTGATTTAGGCGTGAAAGCCAAGATGAGTCATGCTTCTGACCTAGTTGTTAGACGTAAAAACATGTATTTGTGATTCTAACCGACCTGGATTGTTAGGCGTAAAGCGAGATGATGATATTACTTAGCCGACCTAGTTGTTAGACGTAAGAAAGATGTGACTGACACTGGTTGTGATGTTAAGCTAGTGTAGTACTGTGATGCTGGACAGCTAGCGCTGTGATGAGTGCCTCATTTTTAATGATACATGTTTGATGTAGATAATGATAGCATTCTTTTGAGAATGATGATGATGTTGATAGGAATAATACTTTTAGATGGCTCGTAAATGTGATAGACAATTGTTCAGATGATATTGATGATACTGTCCTCCAGATGCTACTGACGATGCAGACCTCTCTCACCTGATGCTGATGAAGACTGATGAAGAATACCCTACTTGTTAAGGGGTGTTGAAATAATGTAACTCGCGAGCATTCTTATTATTTTGTTGATTAAATCCCATTGTGGATTAATCCTTCATTATTATTATTATTATTATTAGATTAATCCCATTGAGGATTAATCAGGTCAGTAATTGTATAAGGACAAAATCCCCGTTTGCGGATTGGTCATCGGACAATTACAATGTACAGAATAAGTCGGCTGAGTTATAATGAAAAGAGGCCAGAATTTAATTAAAAGTGGTTACCCACCCGATTGTGAGAAGTTGGCCTGCCGGATGGTCACTCTTCACACATGCGGATTGATATAAATAAAATTTCTTTTCACTTCCTCGCACACTTCTTGCTCATTCTCTTATGAGGAAAGTTGCTATTTCAAGTTGGTGAAGGAAAAGGGTGGCGCATCTCTTGAGAGGATTTTCTGTATTGGTTGAGTTATCTCTCTTGAGCATTTGATAAGCTATTTATGATAGGAAGTTTTGGGTTTCTCCCTAGGGTTTCCCAAGATAAATGTTGTGTCTATTGTGGATGTGTATTTCTCCAGTGAGTCTTGTTCTTATTATGCTCTTATCTTATGAAATGCAAGAACTATAATAATGGCATAAACATTAACAAACAATGCATTTATCCTTTGGGGAACATTAGAAGAATTTAATTCTTATTTGTAACATCAACTATAAGGAGAAAGATCTAGTCGGTGAATAATATAGTCTCTTGGCCGTTTACGAGATGAAAGGAATTAAATCATGTACTTGATTTGGTAGTTGTACGGTCTTCCTAGAGAGCATAAGTGAAGTGTGTGCCACTAGTGATGTTTGTCTTCTATGATTATATTTATGATACTAACCAGATTCTTGTTAGTAGACACACTTGCCCATTTCCCTAAGGGTAATAAATAGATGAAGTGAAATGTTTGACACCTAACTTAGCCATAAATTGGGTCAAATTTTTCATAAATGAAAAGTTGGGCCATTGTTCCTAATGATCTCTAATGGGATGTAGAATCTAGAAAAGATATTAGATTCTAAAAAAGAAACTACTTGCTCATATTGTGTGTGTCTAAGAGGGACAACCTCAGTCTATTTAGTAAAGTAATCAGTGGTTGTCAAAATAAATATATTCCCTGTAGAAGATGGAGGGTTGATAGGACCAATAAGTCTATTTACTTAGAAAAGGCAGAAATATGGAAGGACTGGTTGCTTGTAAAGGCATGGCGAAGAGCGTTCTTCGGCAAATTTTTGAAAGCGTTTATCCTGGGGATCTTACAAATTTATATTAGGTGGAATATAAATGAGTAATAGTAATCATTTCTTATGATTTTAAAAGCATTATCATAGGAATAAAATGGCCACCGATGTGAATGACAGAAGTTGATGATCCATGGATTTCACATAATAACTTCTATGTTTCCTCATCATTTACACATAAAAGTAACAAACCATCAGTAGCGTCCTAAACAAAGGTCTCCTAAAATGATATACTTTGAAGCTTCAAGGAGGAGTCTCCTTCTCTGGTGAGGATCCATCCCATCTGGACACTTTTGATACTACAAATAATACCCCATATTTTTATACCAAGGATGATCAAATATAGAGAGGTTCTGATTTTCAATATAAAATAGCATTGAAAGGGATTATCTTGGTCGTCAAGTTATTCACTTGATTCATGGTGTTGAGATAAGTGAAGGGATAGGTCTCATCCATTTATTGTCTTTGAAGTCATGATCGTCAAATCATGCTCCTGAATTTTGGCAAACCAATGGTGCAAGTTTTTCTAAAAGATATGTTTGTGAAAGAAGAAACTTGACAGTAGGAAAAGGGAATTTTACCTGTGTATGTTTGCCCAAATAAAATGGCAAAAGTTTTCTATAGCCTTGACAAGAGAAAAAGCATGCTTCTCAATATGCTTATATGAGTATTTTATCTCGTCGTATGATAGACTTTGAATCATGTAGGATACATGTTTTCATTGTTTTGGTCATCACATTGTAAGAGGATAGTAGAAATTGCTTCCTCGGTGGCATTGGTATATATGATAAATTATTTCTCAAAATCCAACTTCAAAAAAACTGGTGTGGAACTGATTGATTTCTTAATCTTAAGGAGAGCACTATCGACCTCATCTATCCAAGAATTCCATCTTTCCATTTCCATCCTCCATTCCATTCCATCCATTCCATCCGGCTCCATCCATTCCTTCCGTCCTTCCTTCCATTCCATTCCTCCATTTCCATTCCTTCCTCCTTCCATCCGTCCATTCCATTCCATTCCATCCATTCCTTTCCATGCCATTCCTCCATTCCATCCATCCATTCCATTCCTGTCCATTCCATTCCTCCATCCTCCGTCCTTCCATTCCATTCCTTCCTCCATCCGTCCATCCATCCATCCATTCCATTTCCATTTCCTTCCATCCATCCATCCATTCCTTCCATTCCGTCCATTCCATTCCATCCTTCCTCCATCCATCCTGTCCATTCCTGTCAGTCCATTCTTCCGTCCGTCCTTCCGTCCTGCTGTCCATTGTCCTCCATTCCTCCATGTTCCAGTCCTCCATTTCCTCCTCCATTCCATTCCTTCCATCCATCCTCCTCCTCCTTTCCATTCCATTCCATCCATCCGTCCATTCCTCCACTCCATCATCCTCCTTCCGTCCATCCATTCCATCCATTCCATCCATTCCATCCATTCCATCCATTCCATCCATCCATCCGTCCATCCTTCCATTCCTGTCCTTGCCTATCCATTCCATTCCATTCCATCCGTCCATCCGTCCATCCTTTCCTTCCATTCCATTCCATCCATCCATCCGTCCTTCCTCCATCCATCCATTCCGTCCTCACTCCTGTCCTTCCATTCCTCCATTCCGGCTCCATCCTTGTCCATCCGTCCTCCATTCCATTCCAGATCCATCCATTCCGGCGTCCGTCCTCCGTCCGTCATCCGTCCGTCCATCATCACTCTTTTAATTCTACAACATAGCGGTAAAATTCAAGGTACATAACATATTGAGCAAAATGGTAAAATTTATCAATTCCTTTAATTGAGCACATTAGCATATAGATTTAACAGCGAATATTAAATTTTCTAACATAATAATAAAGAAACAATTACAAGAATTTTTAAATGCCTGGGTCTGATGCTAATAACCCTATGCTTGTCTGCTTGCCTTCTTGACCGTTGTTGCACTTTGTAAACACTGCTCAAAACCTAGTTCCACCCTGCCAACTAGGTAACTTCCTAGCTCTGGGATATCATATGGATATCCTATTTTGTCTTAAACCTCCAGCAACCTGGTTGCTGTACTGATAATCACTCCAAACTCCACTCTCTCGCAAATCGAATTTTAAAATCAATCCCCAATCTTCAATTAGAATAATCTCTCGTCAACCTCCTTCCCTCCATATTCCCTCCTTCACCAACTCATGCATTTGCTTCCTTACCCTACCCCTCGTTAATGCCCCTTATCCCTTTCGCTTTATTATTTCATCCTCTCGTAATTAATAAGTTATCCCTTGTTGTGTACATAACCTTTTAATTTAAACAATATAACTTATTAATCTATTAAATTTAATACTCATGTTATTAAATGTAATAGGTAGTTAATTAATCAATTAAATTAATCAAGTGCAACTTCATTAATTAATTAATAATTATTTAATTATTATTATTATACCTATCATGTTTAACTAATACCATATTAAGACTGATTATCTAATTATTTTTTACTTAATAATCCTTAAACATTTGTTCAACTAGGGTTTGATACATACACCCACCCTTGAAACTTAGATCCTGAAGTTAGGTATCTTATGGTACAAGGAGAAGAAACACGGTTCCTTTGTTCATAACAAGTAGCTGACATTATTAGTAAGTAAGTTACGAAAACTCATACATACTAGTATATGTACCAAGAAATGCATGTGTAGCTAAGTACACAAGTCTAGTGCATGTACCTAATAATCCAAAACTCTCATCCTTTGGTGTATGTCATCCAATCAGGTCAGCAAGACTAGTCTTTTTATAAAGACAACAAACCAATCAATTGTTTGAAATTCTTTAATTACTATTATCTGTTTTCAACAATTTTATTTTAAACAATTTTTTTTTTTTTTTTTTTTTTTTTGTTTATATTTTTTCATTTCTCTTTTTGTTTTTTTTTTAAGGGAAAACATTAAATTCAACATCAGACAATCCTCCATACTCTCTCCAACTATTTCCTATTCATCCTTCCTCCTAACCTGTACAAAATCTTCCTTCCTTATCCTTCCTCTCTTGGACTATCTTGGAGAGTAAACTATATTGAACTAACTCCAAATAAAACCCGTGGCAGGAGGTAATGCTATCTCGACAAGCTTCCCCAGCGGGCATCAGCAGTCATCATCACCGTCGCGGGGCGTGAATTAACAATCCTCCATGACCCGGGTTTTGAAGGATACACGGTTGGAAATGCCTTCACCCCTCCTAATCGCCAACTAGGGTCCACACCCTACAATGCTGGAGGATACAGTGGAAAAATGCCCTCCATCCCTCCTAACAGGATAGGGTCACACCCTACAATGGGAATATCTGGTGGCACCAAGCGTTGTTTGGAGGTTTTTGTCATGGTATTAGGTTTTGGGTGATGTCATCACAATCATGCAGCGGTCTATATCATAGCAATGCATCCAAACCAATACTCAGGAATTTCTCATACAATATTCATGCCATAATGTTTCTCAGTTAGTGGTCTTGATATCCACTTTCATCATCATTATTCTTGGCTATTTCATGGCCCATAACCTACAAGATTAGTCTGCAACACAAACTCATACATTTCTGTCCATTATCACGTAATTGCATACTATCATCGTTCAATTTAGTATCCCTGTACCGATAATTAACATCAAAGTTTTCCATAGAAATAGATCTCATAATATTCCATAATTCAATTTTAGAGCACCCATTCTGGGTTATCATTTGCAAAATAGATTGCATCGTATCCGACATCATTCAATAGTATTTAAACATTCATTAAATTCACATTCTCACAATGTAATGGCATCATATACATCATCATCAATAACATTTAAACATTCGTAAAATTTACATTCATAATAGATCGCATTACATACATCATCATCAACATTTAAACATTCATAAAGTTCATAAATTTTAAAGTTTAAAGTGTATCATAGCATAGTTTCATCGTGACTAGAAATAAAGTATATAGGCCTCAGGTAATCATGGTTGTCTAAGTCCAAGGTGGTGTTACATACACCCCCACCTTCAAGAAACATGTTCACGAGGTGGTCAAAATAGTGAGGATAGTCTCGCCGTAGTGTCTCGTCTTCCCAAGTAGGAGATCATGGACTATACTTGTCCCACTGGTTATAGCAGTACTAGACGTTTCCTGAGCTGTCGGAATCTACGATCCAATATGTTAAATGGTTCTACCGTGAGGTTCCCACGTCCAATACCTACAATTCCTTCCAATTTATTTTTATGTGATTCATCAGCAACATAATGGCGTAAAACGGATACATGAAATGCATTATGGGTTTTATGCAAGTGGGGTGGCAGTACGAGACGATAGGCAGCGGGTCAATTTTCTCTTGGATCCCTGAATGGTCCTATAAACCGAGGTGACAACTTTGTTATACGAACTGTATGGTACTCTTATTAGGCTTGTCACGAATGAAAACATGGTCCTTCATAAATTTGGTGGGTCCAAACATTGCATGCATAGATTTTCTGCTATCCTGTGCTTCCTTTAATCTCTACATACAATCTGAATCACTTGTTCCTCCATTTCTTGAATCAATTGTAGTAACTGTTCTACCGACTTCCTAGTCTATCCCAACTCAATGGCATTCTACATGGCCTCCCATACAAAGCTTAGGTAGGGTGGCATTCGATGGAGCTATGATAATTGTTATTGTGAGAGAAAACTCTGCCAAAGGTAGGTACTTCTCCCACTAGGTTTGATTATCCATTACACATACATCTAAGCATGTCTTCCAGGACTTGATTTCTCAATTTTCCCATCTTTTTCAAGATGATAAGTTATGCTTAAGTTCAGCTGAGTCCCCATGATTGTAAACTTGTCCATAACCTAGAAGTGAATCTGGAGTCCCTATCTGAAATCATATTCTTAGTTATCCGTTTGCACGGGATACCTAACTTACAAACACACGTGCCACATCAGTGACATCGTAAAGTGTCTCTAACCGAAATAAAAGAATGAGCACTCTTGGTTAACTTATCCACTATCACAAGAATGGCATTGTGTCTATGGGATGTGAGCAACAGCCCCACAACAAAATCATAGAGATGACTTCCCGCGCGGACATGAGGGACATCGTATGGGTTTGTAGGAGGCCTGCCGGGTGATGGTGGTTGGCTTTCACCTGTTGACACTCTTGGCATTTGGCAGCGAAATGGACTACATCGCGCTTCATGCTACCCAGAAAAAGAGCTTCTTCATATCTGCGTACATCTTCTTCACACCAGGATGTGCGCAATAAAAGTGCTCTATGGGCTTCCTTCAGTATGATGCTTCGAATATCCCCATTCTCGGGATGTACATCCTCCCTTGATATCTTAACAGTCCATCTGTTTTCGGACTATATCCTTCATACTTTGGAACTAACTGCCTCCCGCTCTACAGAGGTTTGGAAGTAACCTTTAAATACCAATTGTCTCTTAGGGTTGTGTCAACACATGTTCCCTCAGATTGACAGGTTACCAAGGAGAAGATATGTGGTCTCCTACTCAAGGCATCTGCGACCATATTTTATTTTCCTTTAATATGCGAAATACCAAAATCATGCTCGCTCATAAACTCACTCCGCCAGCCTTTGCCTGGCGTTCAGATCTCTTTGAGTGAGATGTTTTAAACTTTGATGGTCCGTTTTGAGCTCAAAGTTTCGCCCCCAAAAAGATGCCTCAAAGTTTCAGAGCATGTACAATTTTTGCTAACTCTAAATCATGAGTCGCATATAACTCTTCATTAGCTTCTTCAACTTCCTTGACGCATAAGCTATCCTCCTCCATCCTACATTAGCACGGCCCCAACCCTTTCTTCGAGGCAACCGTGCAGACCGTGAAGTCCTTTTCCATATATCGGCACTTCGTGGGAATTAGGCACTAGTTATTAACCTCTTAAGCTCAATGAATGCACTATCATTCTTCTGTCCATTCATACCTGACCCCTTGCGTTGCAAAGTGGTGATGGGTTTAAGCTATTTTTTGGAATCCTTCCACAAATCTCTGGTAATAACCCGCTAGCCCCATGGAAGCTGCACCTCATGGGCATTTTCGGCTTTCAGCCATTTAATGGCCTTTACCTTCACGAGGTCACATGAATTCATGCGGAAATGATATGACCTAAATAGTGGATCTTTTTTTGGAATAAGGAACACTTTGACAGCTTCCATACAATTTGTTCTTCCTAAAGCAAGACAACACTATTCGCAAGTGTTCACCTTATTCTCTTTCATTCTTGGAATAGATGAGGATAATAATCTAAAAATACTTGTACAAAACAGTCTAAGTACTTTAGGAATACACAATTCATGAGGCTCATGAATCTTTGGCGCGTTGTCAATCGAAAATTTTCTAACAAACTAAGTAATGTCCAAACCGAGTTCGAAAGGCATTTTTGGGATATCACCTTCCTTAATCCTTAACTGATGATACCTGATACAAATCAGTCTTTGAGAATACCGTTGCTCCTTTCATCTGATGAAAGAGGTCTTCTATTCCGCGGCGATCCGGGTACCTATTTTTCATTGTAGTGCGGTTCAAGTCCCTGTAGTCTATGCACAGTCATGAGATCCATCCTTCTTCTTTACAAAAATTACCAGTGCGCCTAAAGGTGAGACACTAGGCCTTATTAGCCTAGAGATCCGGTAACTCTTTCAACTGCATTTGCAATTCACAAAGTTTCAGTCGTCATCCGATCACAGTCTTGGAATGTGGTTCTGCACCAGGTTTTAGCTCAATAGTAAAATCAAGCTCCCTCTCAGGAGGTAACCCTGGTAATAAATTCGGAAAACATCTGAGTCTGACAATACCAGTACTGATCAATGGTCCCTTCCTTTCATTCACTGCTTCCACTACATAAAATCGACACCCTTGTCTCAAGCATCGCTTAACCTTCATAGTTGATATAAAGTAAACGGCGCTTTCTCTGTACACCCTGAATCTTTATTGGTCTTCCTTCATCATCGACACAAAACGCCCTCTTTGCAAAACAATCTACCAAAGCTCGATGAACTGCTAACCAATCCATTCAATGATTAGGTCATATGCCCCAAACGTGTATACCTTCAACTTTGGTAGTACACTCCGGTCTACTATACAATTATCGACACTAGGTCCTACTGCTTTGTTTTTCCCCAAAGCCATCTCGACTTGTTTAAAGTCATCATGCTTATAGGGCTGCCAATCCACTCTTTTCTAATGCAGATGGTGAAATGGAAACTGTTGTCGCGCGAGAATCAAACATAAATCTTGACATTGATATGATTTATCATAGCTGATGACTCCACCACCATGGATTGATGTTGAGCCTGGCGATTATTAAAGCGTGAATTGGTTGCTACTTTCTCTCCCCATGGGTGCCTTTCCTTCATTATGCACGAACCCTAATTTAGCCTTATTTCTGGGTAGTCACGTAGGTAATGGGGTCCTCCGCACCTACAACAAGTAACACGAGATTGAACACGTACGCGTTATGTGGTATCGCTTTGAAATGAGTTCCTTCCCCAAGAACCCATGCCCCTACTGCGTTGTTCCACGCGAGATGGTGGGTGGACTTGTTTGCGTCGTTGGTGATGAGCGAGATGATGCACTCACCATTGAAATCCTTGCATCTATTGTCCTTGGCGACTCCGTTACCATATGGTGGTGGCCTTGGGCCCCTAGGAAGTAATCTCGAGGGTCTTCCCTACAAATCGGGGCGATCGCGAATGTCGATTTGTACCCGGTTAAGTTCTGTGTGTTCTTCCATAGCGCACTTTCTACCGCCCTCGCTACTGAAGACGGTTTCCAATCCGCTGCCAAGCTCTGTCTTAGGGTTCAATCCATAGGCGGCGGCTCACGCGTGGATTGGGGTCATTATCCATATCTGAAACATACTTGACCGGTTCCAGAAATCTGATCTCATATTCTTCTCGGTTTTGTTTCCCTATACTGGGCATGAAATGCCCCTACCTGTTGTTCCTCGTAGTATGATGGTACATATTTCCTCCTGAACCTCTCGAAAAGTTCCCAGGATACGATGTCCAGGGTAAGATGGAGTTGTCTTTCCAAGTTTCCCCACCAATTTCAAGGCGTTGTATCTTAACCGAAAAATGGCGATCTTTGCCTTTGAGTTGGGCCCTTATGGTCATAAGGCAAAACACCTTGTCATGTCTTCAACCATTAATACGCAGCGTTCAGCGGCACGACCCACGGAAAACTCGGAAGTTTGATCTTACGCTATTCGTGATGTCTTCGGTGGAGTCCTCCCCACGAATTCCGAATCACTGGCGGCTTTTGGATTTCCCGTTCCAGACGGTGGGGGTTTGACTTCAGTCCCTGTCGGTTGTTTCTCCTTTAAAGTCTCGTTGATGGCTTCCAATTAGCGCAGTATGAGGGCTAGTTGAGGCGATGGTGGTGGTGGCTGGCGATGCTTAGACAGCTCCTACCCTCGATTCCCTCAGTCACGACCATCACAATGCTTTAACCTGCATTAACCAGAGTTGTTAGGGTGAGTTTCAGGATGTTTTAAGTGGTGCTACTTAAACTTAGAAATAAGGTTAGGCATAATTTTTCTGCGTACGTAAACAGACATTACTCCATTAGGGTTTTGGCTAGGTTAGGGTTAGGATTAGCGTCTAAGCTTGATTTCTTCAACCCTACAAAAATAACTATTGGTTCCCTTGACCTGTAGCTCGTAGCGCTAGCCTTACTCATCCCTTCCTATGCTTACTCTCCTAGTGCATATGTTGCCTCCTTCCTGCTTGTCCTAGTCTAATTCCTTTTAACTTTTGGCTTACAACTTGATTTAAAAGTGACTTCCGACCTATGTTTATTAATTGGCGAAGGCGTACACCTATTGTGAACAATGGAAAGCACAATTAATGATCTTTAATCTTATTTAACCTTAAACCCATATCAATGGCTATGCATTGATGTTGGCTTATTCTTAGTCGTCCTCCAAAATCAATGGGTCAGATTTATTGTTCATAACTTTCTTCATTGTCAAGGCATCCGTTAACATGTTTACTTTTTTTAACATTTACCTAATCACATTAAAAAAATATTTGTAGGTTATATAATTACCATGTTTAATGATTAAATGAAGTTTAAACCACGGCATCTAAATAATTTTCCCCAACTGCCAGCCATGTTTAGGCAGTTCACCAGCGCTATGTACCTTCGGTGTTAGTGTTCTTCTTAAGATGCTCGCTTGGTGGGTGGTCTTGGGTATGACAATTAAGTATTTATATGTGAAATTATTTGGAAAGTCACATAGTGTGGTGCATTGGCAGGGACGGACTTTGTAAAGACTTGACCAGTGGGAGGGTCAGGGATCACCGGACTCCAAAACATTTAATTTAATTAATTAATCATAATTACTTTTAATTAATTAATATACTTAGTTTTAATTTGTTGTGTATATTATATTATTATTGTTGTTTTTTTTTTTCAAAGGCACATGCAATTAGATTTGAGTACATTTGGTTGTTCCTTAAGCCTTAGGTAGTGGGTGGTCACAGGTTGGTATTTGGTTGTTCCTTAAGCCTTAGGTAGTGGGTGGTGGTCATGGGTTCAAAACACATAGACTCCATATCACCCCTCCTTTTGTAATTTAATTAAAAATTTAATTTTTTTTAACAATATTATATCAGGATTAAAATATTATATATTTCTCAATTTAAACAAATAAAAAAAAATATAAAGAAAATTTAATAAATAATTAAAATATAATGTTACAACTAAAATTAAAATTAAGCAAAATATAATAAAAAAAAACTTTGTATTGGCAACGTGGGGATTGCATGCCACCCACTTGCCCAAAGACTCACAAGTCGGAAACATGGGGCTTGCATGCCACCCACTTGCTCGAAGACTCACAAGTCGGCAACGTGGGGCTTGCATGCAACCCACGTGTCCTTCGCTCTCCTTCTGCATCGTTGTTCTCATGAAAAAGCAAGAATATTGCAGCTTTAACATTCAATTCTAACTCTGACTCGAGAGGGAGAAGGCACTTGTGGATTTTTTGATTTCAAAAACATTTTTCAGGAATGCATTGGCATAGCAGTCGCAGTTACCAGGGCAGTTCCAGGGTAATTCCAAGCAGCACCAGGTGAAGCAAGGAGGAGTCTAACTGGCATCATGCCCCCAGCCCACTCGCTCTCCCAATCTTCATCATTACAGATCTTGGGGAATTCTTCTACATTTGGGCTTGTTGGTGAATGAGGTAAACAACGGGTCTTCGAATTGCAATTATCTCTGCCCCTATAATTCCCACCCACAACCGGATCTGGATTTCCGATAAATGGATATGGATCCGACTCACGAGCTACTGGTGGAGATAGTGCCTTTGGCTTTGTTCCAGCATCTTTGCAACTGGCGGATCTGTTACCTAAAGCTACTACGTCCATATCTGGTGGAGATGCTAATGGTTGTGATGTTAGGCGAGATGTTGCCGGTGAGACAAGGGCTAAATATAATAATGGCAACCAACGTCGCCTTTGTTGAGGGCCTTCAAATGGGATCTGCAATAAGCTCTGGTTCAAGGTAAGCAATTGAGTCCTGGAATTTTAAATAAGTATATTTATTTATTTATTTTACGATATATGATTCCTTTCTTTCTTTGAGTCGCACCCAGGTTGGGTATTCGAGCTCACGACATCCTTCTCGTCAATGACTCAGGACCCGTTGCATGGCGAGTAGGGATTTTCAGAATAGATGAAGGGATAGGGAAGGTTCAGGGTTCGAATCTTCGTAAGTGATGTCGCTGCGCATCAAGGCCGTGGTGGATAAGTTCGTGAAGGAGCTGAAAGAAGCTCTAGAAGCTGATATTCAGGACAGGATTATGAAGGAGAGGGAGATGCATAGTTACATCGAGGAACGAGAGCGTGAAGTCGTTGAACGAGAGGTCGCCTGGAAAGATGAACTTTCTCGTAGGGAGGTAAATATCTTCATTTGATTGTAAATCGCTTTCATTCTTAAGTATCTTACCCTTGCAATGAGTCCATGCACTTTATTTTATTTTTTTTTATGAAATAAAACAGTAAAAATCAATTTCTAAATAAAAAGTATTTAACGAATAAATACGTACGGTACAGTCTTATTACAGAGATCTATATAATTTCCTTTGTGATAAGATGCCTTGCAACTTGCTCCGTCTTTTCTAGTCCAATGGTGGTTAGGGTTTCATGCTAAATCCCTAGGGGAATTATTTGAAGAGTAGAAACCTTGGGCAATCTTTAGAATGGGTGGGAAATATCAAACATTTTTTTTTATTTTTATTTTTTAATTTGAAGATTTAATATTTCTTTGTCGTGGCTACTGTTTTGCCGAATTCTTTATAAGACCTAGCTTCTCATTTTTTAACGGTTATGAGCTCGAATTCCATTTATTGAACATCTATTAATTTCTTCTTCTTCTTCTCGGCATAGTAAGAACTGCAGAATGATTTTCTGCTTCGTACCATATACGTTTTTTGGCGATTCAATTACCTCTGTGTTAACTATGTTTATTGGGATGTTGTGCATACGAAAGTGTCGATTTCGTAACGGGTGAGAGAGTAATGTTAGGTGCTATATTGGATTAATAAATGGCATAAAAAATTTCCCCCAATTAGTAATATCCATGGATTTAGCATAAATCGTATGCCATCCTTTATTGTATTTTTGCTCCCTGAAATGCCTTAGTATGGGTTTATAGAATGTTGGCTTATTATTTTTAGAATTATTGAGGTTTCATTAGCAACAGTTTTATGGTTATGTGCATTCTAGTTTTCAGCAACGATCCAATCTGTCATGTCCCAATTATAGTTGTCAAGAGTGGGTTCTAGCCTTCAGGTTAATGCTTCTGTGGTATGATTTGGTTAAAAGGATTCATTATGCATGTAGGATCCACCCTTTAACACCTTAATCCAGGCCTGGTGCAGCTCACCCTTTTGCTCTAAAGTTTTGTTTACTGCATTGTTCTTCCGATGTTTACAACGTAGTTATAGTTTTTAATTTCTAATCTTCCGTTTTTTGGCTGAAGAATAGGTTTTTAGAACTTCATCATGGTGGTGCCCTTGTAACAGCCCTAGTAGCTTTGTTGATACTTTGGTAAATTTGCTTGATAAACCTTTACATGATTGTGAAAGGCGTTTTAGAGATTGAACTCTGCTAAAGTTTA